>VUYV01000032.1:2545652-2695776 GCA_008711295.1 Anarhynchus alexandrinus | reverse complement strand
CCTTTATTTTTTTTTTTTTTTTGCATGATTCTTCATAGTCTTTCCAAAGTGCGTGGATAATGAATATATCTAAATCATTAATTTCCTGGGTTAGGGGTAAGTAAAGCTTAGTCCTGCCCAAAATTTCTGCTTCGTTTCACGTTGGTGTCCAGTGGCTTACGCAAAGAGATGTCCATTCGCCTTAGGCGAGAGCGCAGCTTCTGAAATGGCCGTGAGGTGGGTAACGCATGTCCCCGACACGGCACAGTTCGAGTGAAGTCATTTTAAGGGTTAACCCCCAGCAAGCTGCAGTCCCACCACCCGTTGCGAGAATACCATGTATACCTCATGGACTGTGTACTTTGTACATACCTTACTGTTTGGGGTTTTGTTTTCTCGTTTTGTTGTACTTTGTTTGTCCTAATAAGAGGTGTCGAAGAGCAATTTAATGTGAATTATTGTTGGCAATACTAACTTGACAGAATCATGAGCATTAAGAGCAGGGCGCTCCAGCTCTCCGTTGCACTAAACCTCTCATGATTGCTTGACATTTGTATCTGTGATACAGTTTAACCCTTCTATGAAAAACAGTACATTTGTATATATTGGTAGAAAACTCTGCCAGAAAAGCTAAAAACACTATGTCCCACTTGTAAATATGTATATGTATGTGGAAACCTGGATGATAAAGTCTGACTTGTAGAAAGTTTTAATAAACTCGGTTTCATAATGTTTGTCCCCATTTCTTGCGGTGTCTCGAGGGGAACGCAGCTTGAGCATGTTTGGTTTAATCTGAAAAAGTGGGGGTTGGCCTCAAAGAGGATCAGCTCATCTACGGTCCCAGACGTGCCCCGCCGTGCCTGAGCCGCCGGGGTCTGCGCCCGGACTCCCCCGGCTCTGCGCAGGGGAATCCCCATAGAGAGGAGTGGGGATGGGGGTTGGCTCCTGCCTCCTCGGGGGTGAAAAGGGCTATATGAAATGAGGTATCCTGTTTGTGTGATAAACAAGGGGGAGAGGAGTTACAGCTCTGCCCCTGAACTTTAGAAACCCTATTGCCTTTCAGCACATGCGTTCGCTTCCATCCACGCCCCGCGAGCAGAAAATGCTGTGGCACCGCAAGGCTGTCACCCTGCACCTGCGTGCGCGGCGATGCGACGCTCGAGCCAGTGGAAAATCACATCTCAGGTGTCTAAAAGTGAGCAGCCAGAAGCAGAGACAGTGGTTGAGAGCATCGGCTTTAACGGGGGGCGGGAGCCAGTGGGATGGGGCTTGACCCGCTGTCGGGTCACAGCGCAGAGCCCACCCGGTGCTCCCGTTAAAAACGAGGGGAAAGATTATTAGAGCTGCTTTTCTTTGTGGTGAGAAGAGAGGAGTATAAATAGCAGCAGTATCAAGGTTAGAGAATGTGCTTCCCTGAAAGAGATCAAGCCACCCTTGTAATCCACCCGGAGCGGTGAGATCATCGCTCACAAGTAGAGAGGAGGAGGAAGAGAGTCTTGATTTTTATTTATACTTTGCCTCATGTTTAACTTTGTCCTTTTGCTTGAAATCTGTTCACCAGAGCAACTGCTTCCAGGCAGCTCTTTGAGCAGGAGCAACTTTTAAATTGGCTCTGCTTTGAGAAGGGGAGTGGAAAGAGAAAAGGAGGGAACAGGAACCTGGTCAATGACAAAGCAAAGTGCACCGACTTTAATTAGGCACCTTGACTCCCACTCTGCGAAACCCACAATCTGTGCAGTAAGCATATTTTCTTAGCACTTGCTGAGTGAATGTCAGACACCAAAATATCTCAAGTTACTTTGCTGATGTTATTCTTGCAAGACTTGTAAAAATACATGCGCCACATAGCCTGGCTGATTAAATTAGCCACTGCCCTACCACGCTTTCATGCTTGGACAGAAGCCCTCATGCATCCCTTTAAAACAACTGCAGGAGGTTCGTGTTTTGATGAAACCTTGAAAACTTTCAAAACAATTCCCCCCCCCACCCCCGCAATTAAGTCACCCTTAGTAGGTGAATGTGTAGGTCATCCCATGACTTTATTTCACATGAGCTACACTGTAGAGCAATTAAAATAAACGCCAAATTGTAGTAACATCTGCAAACAGCCTCTGTGTTGCTTTAGGGATTATAATGCAACATCCGTTTGTACAGCAGAATAAATTGCTATTGCTTCGTAACCCCATCGTTTGTATTATTGTATACAAAGTTTCAGAGCATGTTGAAAGAACCAGCGTATTAAGTGATTAAACTTTGATGGTGGGTGTGAGAACTTTGGTTTATGCAATGCATACATTTCTTTTTGAAAGAGTCATAATTTGTCTATTTTTAAATGGACCTTTTGGACAAGGACTGTCCGAATCGCTTATGTTTTTTCTCAGAGCTGGTCCCCATCTTCATCTTGAAGTTGCAAGATGTTGCCAGCCTCTCTGAAAAGCGCTGGGAGCCTTCAGTCCTCCTCCGTTTGCTGCTGAAAACACACAAGTTGTTGAGGTTTTTCACAACATTCTGGACTCCATCCTAAAGCGGCGTCAAACTGCCTCCCAGTCAGGACAGATCTTACATTCTGAATATGTATTTTTATCAACTCTTGATACTTTGGCTGCATTTTATGTGCCAGTTCAATAATTTTCTTTTAAAGTAGCACAGCAGAATTTATAAACCAGCTTCCTCTTACAGCGCCAGGTAAAACCGCCAGCTCAGCACGCTCAGGCTTAAGGTCAACTTCTCTTTGCCAAGCAGGTGATACTGCTGAGGTTATTTGCAGTTAATTAAGAAGGATTGGTAGAGGTTCAGTTCTACCTATGCTAAAAAAACACCCTGATTTTAGGAGAACACCTTCAGGTCGGTCAAAGGCATTTCTGCATCAATGTATTATTTATGGAAAAAAAAGGGGGAAAAGAACAATTTTTTATACAGATGTACAAGAGGAAGATTTGTTGCACTTGGCTGGAACACAAAGCTGGTGCGATGCTCTTCTCCAGCTCTGCTTTAGTGCACTGAGGGCAGCCCTGAGAGATAACCTGAAAAACACATTTTATTCAACCAGTGCTGAGTGCGTTCTGTCAAGCAAATCTCTTCAGATTATCTCTTTATACATAAGCAGATTTTTTCCCCACTTTTTTCATGCTATTGCACTCTGTCAGGGAAAAAAAAACTCCAACATTTCGCATTACGGCACTGCACAGATTTAGCAGCACAAAGAAATATCCTATGCAAATGCTTCTTACAAATATAATATTTTCCTAGCGAGCATTGAGAAGAATAGCTTGACACATAACCACGGTCTGAAATAATCCCTTGCAAAAAATGGCTTTGTTAAATGCAACATCTCTCAGAACTATTGTTGGTAAAAGTACCGTGAAATTTGCAACAGTTCTTACCATGATTCCTCCATAACTTGCAAAATCCTGTTCTCCAAGTGAAATCCAGAGTTCAGATTTCAGCCAGGATCAATGTTTGTTGCAGCAAAACGACAAATCCTTCAGGATATGAGTTCACAGCAGGAACTTTTTTTTTTTAATTTTTTTTTATGAAGCCAGCTATTTAGAAAATGCCTTAAAGAAAACTCATTAGTTTTCATTGCCCTGTATGTATTTATTTACAGTATTTAACCAGCTAAACAAGCTAATGTGCAGCACTTCATTTCCTAATTTGGCTTTGAAGCCGGAGCAGCAGAAGTATCAATTACATTCTGTCAAATGCAAACATTAACATAACTGTATGAAGCAATCATGTTTCTAACAACAGCAAGCACTGCCCAGAGGACCAAAATAAATAAAATTCATAGAGCAAGAGGTAAGGCTTTTCTTTACGGCAGGATTAGGGCTGGCGAGCGCCCGGGCGCTTTCCTCTCCAGGGACATTTGTCTCGCGGGGCTGCGGAGGCAGCTCCGGCGCTGAAACGCAGGTGATTAATAAGGCACTTGCTCACGGTCTCATCACAGCGGGTGTGGATTTCTGCGTGCAACTCCCACTGTTATTAATGGCTAATTAATGTGTAATTTGCAGAAAGAGATGAAACCGGGACCTCGGCGGTGCGTTGCGAGCGCACAGGCGGGCTTATCGTTCGAAGAAATATCAGGGTGACACGAAGGGTGGATGACAGAAAATAAGTGCGGCATGAATCAGCTGCCCCGTGTTTATCATACGGTGCTGTTGTGGGAAAACATTCACCTCCACCGACTACCGTCTCCTGCCAACAACAAAAGTCGAGTTTGATAAATTATTAGTGGAGATGTTCTCAGTGGCTTTGCTTAGATTTTACTCCTCTTGCGCAAATTGCAGATTAGGAAAGGATTAAGTAACAACAGTGTGGCTAAAGTATTACACATCGCGCTGGCGATTAGCCAAAGAATGTAGCATGCAAAAGCTGACATTGCCTAAGAAATCAAATATAGCTCCGGTCACCACAGAAAATGACTCTTCCCCACCACCTAAGGTAGTTGCTCAGTTTCTCCTGTGTCACTCAGTGTCTTGCACCAGCAAATTGTTCATTACAGGGCTATTTTTTTTTCCCTCTTCATTTTTTTTTCTTTTCTTAACTTCCAGGTAGTGACAAAGCTGTAAACATTTAGATGAATCACAGAAACCATAAATGTAATTGAGTGTAAAGCTATTGTTGGGCCTTGCGATAACATCCCCATCAAGTCCCCACTTGTCAGATTCGTAGTCTCGCTGAGGTTCAAATACTGCGAGTTTTCTTTGCCATGCGAGCGACTGGGGGCAAAGTATCAACAGAATTTGGGGCAGAAAGCTGCACAAGGCTCTGCAGATGGGCAGTGGGACGCCTGGTGTGAGTGTTTCCCCTGGCGAGGAAAGGCGGCAGAGTAAGGCTCACAAACCTCAGCCAGGAGCCTTTGTTGCAAAGCAGTGGGGCAATGGCCCTCAAAGCCCAAGCACGGGGTAAAACCCACCCTGGTGCTGGTGTGAAACTGTTGGCTGACAAGCGCGGTGGTGAACCCTGCTTCTCCCCACCCTCATGCCTGTTCCCGAGCTGCCTGGTTTGGGGGGAAGGCAGAATGCTGTCGGGCCAACAGGACCACCTGGCCCCAGGAGAAGCACCGGCAGATGCCTACAGATGTGCATGGGAGCAGGGCAGGTGCCCATCAGGCTCCCCTTGTGATGTCCCCCTGCAGCACAGGGACACAGTACCTAAAGGGGCCTACAGGAAAGATGGGGAGGGACTCTTTATCAGGGAGTGTAGTGAAGGATGAGGGGTAACGGTTTTAAACTGAAAGAGGGTAGATTTAGATTAGATATCAGGAAGAAATTCTTTACTCTGAGGGAGGTGAGACACTGCATGTTGCCCCGAGAAGTTTTGGAAGCTTAGTGGAGGTGTTCAAGGCCAGGCTGGATGGGGCTTTGAGCAACCTGGTCTAGTGGGAGGTGTCCCTGCCCATGGCAGGGGCCTTGGAACTAGACGACCTTTAAGCCCCATCCCAACTCTAACCATTCTACGATGCTATGACACCATGGCCCACTGATGCATGTTGGTGTTTAACCATCCCCCAAGGGCATTCCTATTGAACAGTTGCTTGGCTGCCTTTGTCCCTATCTGTACTTTGGGGGCTCGAAATCCTGCAGCAGTGAATTCCGGAGCAGAGCTTGGTGCTGCTCAGTTAAATTACCTTGCTTGGAAAGAGGATATGCTCCAAAACACAAGGAGAGGACTGGAAACACTGAAGAGGACTGAGTGGCCCAGTTTTGGAGGGACTTTGTGCTGCCCTTGCTCCCTGTGGGGACCAGAGGCAACGCGGAGTGGCTGTGCTCCATGCAGGGCAGCAGCCGTTGGAGGTGGCCGCAGTCCCCAGGGTGGTGGGGAAGAAAAGTGGACAGAAAGACTTAATCAGTGAACTCATGGGATTTTTTATCATGAGTCTTGTGATCCTTAATATGTTAAGAGCTCTGTCCGCTGAAGTTAATGATCTCCAGGAGATTTCAAACTTTCATGTGAGGAAGAACAAGCAAGTGTCCAGCCCTCGCTGTTGCAAAGAGGGATTTGAAGGGATGTGTCCTGTGAACTCTTTGGACTATTCCCTGCTTGTCACTGGTGTCCCGGCCAGATGCTCCATGCCGCAAAGACATGCCTGACTGGCTGCCTCATTACAGCAGGCAGAGCTTTGTCCTTTTTATCTGAGCAGCTGGCAAAACAATAAATTAAAAAATAAGGCAAAGTCAGCAAATAGTTTTCTTTCCCCGTGCATGAGGTTTAGAGGAACTGCTCCCCCTCCTCCAGAATGATTTCCTGACTTGGTAACATTCTTCTCAATCTCTTCTTCTTTTTGTCTGGGTGTGCGGGGAAAAGCAGGATTTGTGGTTCGGCTGGAGGGGGAGCACCTTTTCGTGCCATGCTGTGGCCCAGGCGCTTCATGTGCATGTGCCAACCACAGCGAAAGCCCTGAAATATCCCTCACCAGCATGGGGCAAGGGTGGTTTTGCAGAGAGAGTGCTTTCAACACATCAGGATGAGACCTGGACTCTGGCCATGAGCGACCCCCCTGCCTGCAGGCTCGTGGGGAGAGCTGTGCTTGCTGGAGACAGCACTGCCTTTAACAGCCACAGCCAGGAGGTGGTCCATCCTGGGACATCTTTCTGTGCTGGAGGGACCATGCTGGAGTCGCATCTAGCTTCAGTCCCGGGCACTGGGTATGGCTCGGGGTGACCAGCAGGGCTTTGGCTGCCGGACGCAGGCAGGGCTGCTCCCACAGGGTGCCGGGAGCTGAGCTGGGGACCTGGGGCCGGCCCGTGATGCACATCCTGCTCACGCATGTGGGCATGAGTCAGAGCCCCAGAGGAAGAGGCCTCACCCAGCGGCAGGCAGAGCGGCGCGGGGAGCTCGGGCTGTGTGCTGATGGAGGAGATCGCTTATTACTGCTGACAGCCTCCCTCGGCAAAACCCCGGCACCTGTGGGGAAGGGAATTTGGAAAGGGGGTTTGGAGCTAACCAGGTCTCCCAGCGCGTTGTCAGAGGCTCAATGCAAATGCTACAGGATGGGTTTGTAGAGGCGGCTCAGAGCCTGCCCTTCGGCACCTGTGTGCCTCAGAGCTGAAGGAGCTGCTGGGGGTTCCCAGCACACACAGGCCAAACCTCTGCCCGTCTCCTGCAGAGAGCAGGTGCAGCAAAGCTGTGCAGATTCACATCCATCCCCCTCTACTCCACTCCGGTGAGACCCCACCTGCAGTATTGTGTTCAGCTCTGGGGCCCCCAGCATAAGAAGGACATGGACCTGTTGGAGCGGGTCCAGAGGAGGGCCGCGAAGGTGATCAGAGGGCTGGAGCACCTCTGCTATGAGGAGAGGCTGAGCGAGTTGGGGTTGTTCAGCCTGGAGAAGAGAAGGCTCTGGGGAGACCTTATAGCATCCTTTCAGTACCTAAATGGGGTCTACAGGAAAGATGGGGAAGGACTCTTTATCGGGGATAGGATGAAGGGTAACAGTTTTAAACTGGAAGAGGGTAGATTTAGATTAGATAACAGGAAGAAATTCTTTACTCTGTGGCAGGGAGACACTGGAACAGATTGCCCAGAGAGGCTGTGGAGGCCCCATCNCTGGACTGGATGGGGCCTTGAGCAACGTGGTCTAGTGGGAGGTGTCCCTGGCCACAGCAGGGGGGTTGGAACTAGGTGATCTTTAAGGTCCCTTCCAACCCAAACCATTCTATGATTCTGTGCTGGGCAGAGGCCTCCGGAAAAGCAATGCAGTCTTTACCTCTTTTCTTCCCATCAGCTTGACCTCAGTCTTGCTATCTTCAGCACCCGTCAGCTGCTCTTTACTCTGGTGCTAATCTCCCTCGGGTGCTGGGACAGCTGAGTGATGGTGCCCCCCCCGCCGCCTTGCCAGGAAACAGGTGTCCAGGTCTTTTGACCCCTGCAAAGGATTGCATTTAATTATTTCTGGAAATTTTCTACTACAGTTTTGGAGTGATTCTTCCAGAAATCAGGTTCATCTTTGCTAGGAAGCTGTCGCATGTCTCAAGCAAAGGTCAGGATGAATCATTTTGGAAAGCACTCCAGCTGCGATGGACTCCCAGCACTGGGTGAGTGGAAGCGTGTCCATGGTTTGGCACTTGCACACAAAGCCCCGAACATCCCCAGCGCTTCTCGGAGTCAATGGGATGACTTGCATAGAGTAACAAATGCCGGGTATGACTGTAGGCAGTTCAAAAGCCAGCGGTAGATGGATCACGGTCTCGCAGCTGTGGCTTTAAAAGGGTTATTGATTCATTTGGAAACAACTAGCAGGAGTGACTTTGTAACAGACAGGATTATTTAGTCTCACCACATGCCAACAATAGACAAAGTACAGTTCAGCACTGAGATTCTTCCAGTGACCATCACATAAAACACCCAACAGGATAACGCACCAATGCGCTGGATAATGCACTTCCCTTAGGTACATCTGCAGCTGCCGAAGGACGTGTGTAACCCTCAAAAGCAAAGGGAGAAATTCTTCAGTTAAAGACTCAATAGGGAGGAGTTAAGTTGGGCAGCAATCAAACAAAACAAAAAAAGTATGTGGATAATGATACAGCCATGATCCAGGCTGCTGCAGAAGTTCAAAGGAAGGAGAAATAAATCACTCTCTGTGTGTGTGTATAGAAAATCTGTGCTCTGAAAACATGCAAGAACAGCTTCTCATCTCATATCTGCTTGCTATGCTGGACAGCCTAAGGGGACTGGAGTTTTCCTTCATGGGCCAGCTGAGGATGCTCCTGGTGACAGGGACACACGGTATGAGTGTGCTAATGGACCCACCTCATATCCCAGCTGTTCCTCCTTTGCTAGCAAAGTGTCAAAAAATGCCAGGGAGTTACAGAGGCAAAGACAACCGGGGATGGGAATGACCAGCACGCCGCTGAGTCTTGTCTGCTGCAAGCCCTTGTGGGTCCTACCCCACTGGTGCAAGTTAGAAAGGCTTCACTCAAACCAGATGCCTCTGAGAAAGCAGAGAGATGCAATTAAACCCTGGCAGCCCCACTGTGTCTTCTGCAGGGATGAGCCAGCCTCTGTGCATGGGGTATGTGGTCCTGCAGATCCCACATGCAGAAAATCCCCAGCCAGATCGTTAGGGTACATCCAGAAGCTTTGCTTTGACATGAGCTATAATGCAGCTAATGTTCAGGATATACTCAGGGCTTTTGCTCTGGCATAAATTATAACACAACCACTGTAATATGGGGCAACGTCAGGCTTGGCCTGCCCACAGCCCGCTGCATTGCTGTCCCGCTTGCTGTGTGCTGGGTCAAACCTCGAGATCCTAACTCAGTTTTCACCCAGCGGAGCCTGAGGAGCTACCCAGGGAGAAATTCTCCAGTGCATGCAACATTCCTGTGTAAATCAATGGGAACTGTAGAGTCTGGCCTGAAGTCAGGATTTCAGGATTTGACCCAATTTAACCTTGGCATAAATAGTTGCCCAACTCCAATTTTTTTTTTCTTGTGAGGCTCAACAATTAACTTTCAAAACAGCTTTAAAAAAAAAAAGCGGCTGGGGTTCAGAAGTGCTGTGCTAGCCAGCAGTGTTTTGTTAAAGTTACTTCCACTATTATGGTATTTGTTGGTGTCAGCACTTTGTGCAAAGTAAAGCGCTGCTCTGGGCTCTCCATCCAGGGCAGAGCTGTATGAGCCCGGAGCAGAAGTTGTGACTCTTCCCACATTCGACCCACAGGCGCGGTAGTTCCTTTTGCCAAATTCGACCGTTGAGTTTTTCTTTTTACTCGCTGGAGTGAAATTCAGCCACGTGCAAAAGGCAAGGGCTGCTCATTGCTCAGATCCGATGAGTCCCAGTGTTGAAGGTTTATTGGATAGGCTCCGGGGGGGACCGAGGGGTGGGACAGGAAGGTGGGAAGAAGCAGGAGATGTTTACAACCTTGCAGAGGGGTGAACTTTTGGGACTCATACCTTCTCTGTCCCTTCTTGTTTCTATGCAGGGAAAGAGTACCACTTCCCAGGCGTTTTTCAGGAATCTCTTTCAAAGAGCTGATGCAGATATAAAGCTCTTTTTTTTTTTTTTTTTGCTCACCTTCCGCCCACAACAAAAGGCATCATTTCAACCTTCAGGATTTTATTGTTTTAATTACTCCACTGCACCTTGGAGTTTATTGTGCTATTACTTGTTAATATATTTAATAGAGCACAAGGGATGCCAACACCATTGGAGCCTGCTGACATTTTGTTTCACCTCAGATCCTGACTTGTAACCCTGTACCGGGCTGTCCCACGGCTCCGGATCCGACCTGGGCAGCAGCTGCCAGGGACGAGTGTCCGCCTGCGGTGGCAGCTGCTGCGATGGGAAGGACGAGCCCAGCACTGAGAAATTGCTCGCGGCCCCGCTGTGCCCGTTAGGCAAAACCAAATGCATTTTCAGGGAAAACTGGTTTTATATCCCATGGGGCAAATACATGCATCATTTCTTTTGGGTTTAGAATAAAATCAGCAGGATAGCCAGTTGTAGGATGTTAATTAGGAGTGGGTTTTAATATGTGTTTAAGTACTTTGCCTAGTTTTGGTTCAAAACTCCCCTCCCTTCTACTACAGATGAATCTGGGTAGTGCCTTTGTGCTTCAAAACAGTTCTTGAGATTCAGACTTTGGGTCTGAATGTCTTTTTGCCCCCCAAAACATCTTCAAAGATTGGCTCCAGTTTTTTAACATTTCCAGCTATGAGACATCCCTCTGGGCTCTTCAGCTGTGGCTTCACTTGCAAAGGACCATGAAAATGAGAGAAAAATGGCAATTTTGGCAGTAAAACTAGCCCATGGAGGTTTAAGAGGTGTGGGAACACCCTGCCGCAGCTCTCTGAGACGTTGTGTTGTGTTGGGGTGTGCAATGGCACAGGAGATGCTCGGGAACCCACCGGTGCTTCGAGTGGGAATGTGGCTTCTGCCTTGTGGCACTCGTCAGGTGGGATCATCAATTGTGCTTTTAACATAGACCTGGGCAACCTTTGGCCCATGAAGCAACTTGCCCCTCGTGGCGCTGGGACCCGAGCTGCTGGGGAACACAGTGGAGGATAGGGTGACACTGGGAGCTGTGGTGGCGGCGGGACAAAGAGTGTGGATGTGGAGGGGAGATCCAGGACCGGAGTGAATGAGGGTGGGAATTTTGTGGGTGATGCCAGGGTTGCTCAGGCTGCTGGTCATGTTCTATAATTGGGTGGGTGATGCCCACCGGCCACTTTGGTCCCACTGCCCCTTGCCTCACTAAGTGACTGCAGCTCAGCCTCCGGGCTTGTTCAGACCAGGGAGGGGAGAAAAGGGGGTGGCAGGGCACGTGTTCGGATGACTCCGAGGTTGCACCCAGCCTCCTGAAAGCCAAGAAGTGCTCTTCGACTCACTCTCTGGGCTTGCAAATGTGAGCAGAGATTGGGAGGGTTTCAGTAAGAGCGAAAGTCTCAGATTCGTGTAGGAACTTTTTACTTTTAGCCTTTTTACTTTCCGCCCCGCTGCCCTGCCTGTGACTCAACGTTGTCGCCGCACGGCAGCGTAACTCCAGGCACACAGTCGCCCTCCAGATATTACGACTGTCAGGCAAACAGATTGCTCACTCCATCCCATGCTCGGCTGAAAGGATTACAATATAGATTAGGATCAGGATTGCCTTCCTAATGTTCTCAGCCTCAAAACAGGTGTAAGGGGAAAACACGTGAGGGAAATTATTTGCCAGTTGAGAATCTCTCCAGGAGGAATTGTTGGATAAACATTAATTGGAGATTGGGATCAGGCAGCTGCTGAGCTGGGCTTTTCCCACTCAGAGATAGTCTGAGAGCCGCGTTACCGGCTACAGGCCCGTGCAAAGCAAAAATGCCGTTGCATGCATGCATGACGGTAATTGCCTGTGCACTCACACGCTGTGTCCTGAGCAACTCTGGTAAAACGGTACTAAAATAATGGAAAAAAAGAACTGAACACACTCCTTTGCCAAGGAAGTGGGCAACATATGATACCTGCTATTGGAGGTGGTTAAAGAATGGAGTAAAAAGTGTGACTGCAGAGCGAGATCCCAAGGATTCACGCATATATACAGTCTTTTGTTCAGGTAATCCTGCATATATTGAGGTTGTTTGAGAAATGCAAATGCAAAGAAAGAGCCACAGGTCCAAAGTCAATACGTATTACCGAGACCCTGGCATCTTTGTTATGGAGTATTAACTCTAGCCTGCATGTGTGGTATATCAATTTACGTTCTTTCCTGTAAATACATCTGTGCTGGAAAGCTCAGATTGGATTCAGCATGTATTTCTCGCCTGCTTTATTCAGCTGGATAGACTTAAGCAAACTGAGATCATGTGACTTGCCAAAACCACCCAGTGAGTCATTGGCTCAGCCCAGATTAGATCTCAGGAGCTTTCTAGCTTTGATCTAGCCACGAGACCACATGGCCTCTTTCTATAGTCTTTGATGAAAGGCTACATAAACACACATAAGGGAGTTTACTAAATTTTTTTGGAGGTTCTGAAAAAAGTTTTGCCCCTGTGGCAAGCAAAATAGGAATGGGCTATAAAAGGGTGCCATACATGTATCTGCTGGAGTAAAAAAAAAGTAACAGGGAGAAAAGTATCTGTCTGAACACTCGAAAGACAAACTGTGCAAACGACAACAGGATGCTGTGGATAATAGTGCTGTGGATGCTGTACCTGCCAGATGGGTCTTTCCACAAGAGCTGGTTACCTTATAAAGAGACGTTGTTGCGTCATCCTTCAGAAAGTATAAACACATTAAGCAATGTTATTCTCTAAAACATCAACACATGAGCTACTTACAATGGACTAAAAAGTCATTGTTGCTTTGAGGATATATTTGTCCCAAGTGATTCATAACAATCTGTGGCACTGAGGCTCTGAAGACTTCTAAAGGATGCCTCCACTTCCAGGCAAGTATCCACGGAAACAAGCCCACAAGTTTGCTTTGTTTGCCTTCTTTTACCTAGGATAACCTTTTAAGCTGCTTTGTAGACAGCCAGGCTTCCCGGCTGAAGCAGATGTCTTTCCCCTCTGGATGCTCCGCTTCGTTTTCTGTACCTGCTGCGCTGCTGACCACTGCAACCCCTCCTGGAGGATGGGCAGTGGTGGCCTTTGGTGGGGCCAGATGAAGATGAGGACATCCCGGTAGCAGTAGCTTCTATAGTACAGTACTAATGTGGTTCCAGAGGTGGCTGCCAAGAATTGCTTGCCCATGCCTGCCTGCGCCAGGAGATGCGTGGAATGACGAAACTGAAGCTAGCGGAGTGCAGGGGCCATGTCGCCGTGACCCGGGGATTTGGAGCAGGACCCAAGAGCAGCTCAGATGCCCTCGTGCTCTCAGGATGGGCAGCTCAATTAGGCAAAGTCCATCTTCTGGCAAGGGAAAGCTCCATCATGACCACCAATGACAGAAGACTGTTTAGGCCTGTAAATCATCCTTTTTTTCTTTCTTTCTTCCCCCCCTGCTCTGGCCTCCCTGTCCCTCTGAAATTGGCTCTGACATGTAGGGAGACATCCTGTAACATTTTGGATCCTGTGTAGCCCCCATGGCTGCCTGGAATTTAGCTCTCAGTTTTCAGAGAGGCCCACGTCATTAGGGTAAACCAGCGTGTGTGTGTCTGTGTCAACACATAACAAAACACATTGTACGCACCCTGAGCTCAGGAACTAATACGTGCTCTGGCAGGCAGACAGCTGTACCAGTGAGAGCACAGGGTCACAAGCAAAGGCAATATTGTCTCCTGTGGGACTAATAAAGACAAAAGACAAAGCAACTGTTTACTGTACTATTGAGGGGACTGTTTGGGACACTGTACTGGGGAATGCAGCAGCTACTGTCACATGGTCGTTATGCACAGGTAAATGTTCAACCTCAAAAGCATACAGAAACTCAAGCCCAAACCATACATAGATGTTCTGGGCACTGAGGCAAGAGCATAGCTGAGGCACGTTGGAGAAGCTTGTCTGCTGTCCCCCTTCCGTACTGGCATTAGCTCGTCCTACCTTCTTGATTTGAATCAACTGAAGAGCATCCACATCGACTCATGCTTTCTATTGAGATCAGTTGTAGAGGTGCAGAGTCAGAAGCACTCTGATGTCCTGGGAAACCCAGGACCTCTGTGCTTCTGCTCCAGGACTGGGCTCTGTACAGCTTCCAAGCTCTGAAAGCCTGCACAGCATTTGTGCCCAGTACCATCAGGAAATGTCTTCCTTCTGGTACTGCAAGTAACGAGATGTGATTTATGGAGTGAAGTTCTACTTAATAAAACTGGAAATGAGATACTGATGGGTGGCTGTGAAAAGACCACCTCACTGCGCAAGAGAACAGGGCGTTCAGTCCTCCAGCCACCTCTTCACAGCTCAGAGGAGGAAACCCCACCAGGATTTGAATTCACTGTTAGTTGGGTCACTTCATCAAGACAACAGCAGTTCCCCAGAGCTGGAAAAAAAAAAGGGGTTAATTTCTTAAACTTCAGACAGCTCTGGCTAACCCAAAAGAGAGCCTCCTTCTGACGGAAATGGAAGGACTAATCACTCAATCTAAAAAATTACAAGTTGCTTTTGTACCACAGATCATAATCAAATTAGATTTATCTCATGCAAGTAGACTAGAGAACTAATTATCAGCCTATGTATGCAGTGTGCACACACAGAGCTGTGAACGTAAACACCCATATGTTTCTATACTCAGAAATACACACAAGGTTGAACCCAAAACCCAAGTGGAGGTTGTTGCTGCCCTGTGTGGGGAGAAGGATCTCCACATCTGTGGTGCTGGACAATCTCCACTTCGTCAATGGCTTTTGATTCTCCAGACATCTGGGCTTGTCCATAAAGATGGTATCTGGGAGGTGGAGGATTTGGCAAAACCTGTGGTGGTGGTGGAACAACAGTTAAGCCATAGAGAAGTGTATGGCCTGGTAAGACTGGGAGAGATTGCATCGAAGATTGGGTTTCTGCCAATAAAACATTAGTAGCCATGGGGCAAGTTAAGCCCTTGCGGCCTTGTGGTCAAATTTCTAGCTGCAGCCTCTTCAGGAGAAAATCCAAGTGATGCTGGTGCCCTTGCTGAAGTCAGCAGACCTGAAGAACATGTATCATTGTCAGAAGTCCAAGCACACACTGACAAACTTCGTCACTTCTTGGAGACACAGGCTGGTACATCACATTACTTCACTGTGACTGATGGACCCGAGACCTCTGCAGAGCAGCAGAGAGCACCATCCTGGAGACAAAGATCGCTGACTTTTTTTAGTAATGACATGACTGAAGGCCTGCTCACCATGTCAAGGGTGGGTTAAATGCACTCTCTCACTTCGGTGTCATTACAACACATTGCCAAGTCTGTTCTTTGGTGTTCCCACTTCATACAAATTATTGCTAACGTGACCATTTTTTTGTGGTCCCCTTGTGTCTGAGTTTTCAAGGTTGCGCTGTGTTTGTGTGTGCAGGCATGTGTGTGCGCATGCACACATATTTAAAGCAGTTGTGGCATAGTTGACTGGGAACGTAAATGTAAAATGAGAAGTGTTAATGAAAATTGGAAATTATCCAAGAAGATTCTACTGGATGTTCAAAAATCGGTGACATCATGGAACTGGAAAAGAGACATGTAGGGTAAGAAACAGCCTGTTTTAAAAGAGATGTAGAAAGAGCAATATAACATGAAGAAATTATGCATAAAGCAGGCAAAAAAACCCAGGAAATAGAATGACGATGATTATAAATTGCAAGTTAAAACAATGTAAGTGATTGATAAAAGGAAACCAAAGGATTAATAGACTATCAACAGCCAGTGGAGTGAAAGAAATGCAGAAAACATTCAAAAAATCATGTCAGGAACAATGCTGCCTCCTCTCCCAAACCCGTCCCCATGGCAGTATAGATCAATTGCTAAATGCAGATGGTAAAATCATAAACAGTGGTGCAGAAAAAAGGCAGAAATGTTCAATAGCTATTTCTGCTCTGTGTTTGGAAAGGAGCGGGATATTCATCCCATATGATGTTGCGGATGGAGTACAGCATTTACCATCTGGAACAAAGGAGGATGTGAGGCAGCATCTGCTAAAATTAAACATTTTTCACATCATCTGGGCTGGCTATCTTTGCATCTTAAAGGAGCCAGCTGAAATGCTCCGTGAAATTTTATATTTACAAATCTGGAGAAATTCCAAAGACGTGGGACACTGCTAGGGTAGCTCCGGGATTTAAAAGGCATAAAAGGGACACTCTGGGAAGCAATAGGCTGGTTAGTGAGACAGTATGTCTTGGCACAGTCGCCAAAAGTTCATTCAGGCCTCCAACAACAAGGCATTAGAGGCTAAAATTAAAACCAATGCTAATCAGCAGGGTTTCGTGGAAGGTAAGTCTTGTCAAAGAAACCTGTTGTCTTTTTCTTCAGACAAGATTAGAGATCTGCTCGACACAGTATTCTTGGCTTTCTCCACCACATGACAGTTTGATTAATGAGCTCACATTGTATGGGATGAATAGGGCACACACTACCTGGATTAAAATTTGGCATAGTGACAGCTGTGGAAAAGTAGTTATTAATGAGGAAATAGCAGCAGGCCAGGGATGTTTGAGGGGGTAAAGTCAGCCACATGGAGCTCAGTGTTTCTGTAGCTTTGGTCTGGGTAACTCAAACATTTCCACCCCGCAGTAAAGGGTTAGAGAGGCTAAAGTTGCACACTTGTCTTGGCAAGGTCTTCTCTGTTTGCGCATCACTAGGATACATCTGAGCGATTACCTCCATTATCCAGGTAGAAAAGCAAGGAGGTAACAGAGATAGGCTGCTATTTTGGGAAGCTGTGAGAAACAGTGGATGACGAGAAACCACCTGATTTCTTAAGGAGCAGTTTGGGCAGGCAATATCAAATTTCTGGCCTGACAAACCCACGAAGGCCATCACTCAAATCAGTAGCAGAGCTGGGAAGAGAGCTCAGCAGTCACTGGCTCTGGGCCTGACCCAGGATGACTCACTTATCTTACACATGTTGCATCTTTTCCATGCAGGGAGCAGGCATTGACATCAGCAGAGCCCAAAAGATCTTCTCCCGCTGGCCAGCACTGACTGTTTCTCTCTTCCCAGCACACACATCAACTTCTGCCATCAAATAACTGGAGCAGCACTTCATTTAAAAATAAAAACAGCCTCCTCTGTTACTAGATGTTTGATAGGAGAGTAAAGAAACAAGTTCTTGTATGCTAATGTGCTCACCAAGTATTTGCTCCCAATTTATCACTTCACTTGCTTTGTTGTGTCTCCTGACAAGTTGACTATTCACAGAAAATGTCAGTTTGCAGGGTACCACACCGGCCGATGTGACTGTTAAACACAGTTGTAGGAAGGAGCCAGGTAAGGTAAACTTTATTGTGTGCATTTTTTTTATTTGTTTGTTTCTACAGCTGGCAGAGCAAAAAGCTTATGTCTCAAAGTTTGCCCGTACCCGTGAGCAGCAGCTGGTACCTGGTTTAATGTTGGGGGCTGGCTGCAAGGCTGCAAGTAGAGCCCTGTTCTGTCCTGGGGAGGCTGGAGAAGAAATGAGAAGTCCCTCGGGGATGTGCCGCTTACAGCAGTGCTGCCCTGCACCCTCCCTCCAAGCGCTGCTCCCTGTCAGGCTTGTGCATGGCAAGGAGAGGGGCAATAGCGCTTCTGAAGGTGGGGGTGAAATAGTCTTTATAAAAAAAAAAAAAAAAGAAGTGGGAAATGAGGGAAAATAACTTGCTTGCAGATATTTAATTGTATGTTGGAAACCAGCAAGATTCATTTTACTTCCTCTGCAGTGCCTCTGCTTGACATAGGAGAGCTGCCAGCTATGACATCTCCCCTAGGATCAACAACCCAGAGAGCAGGAATAACCGACAGCTGGACCCGTTTGGGCCTTTCCTGAAAAAAACCCCAACCAAAAAACTATGATTAAGAAACAAAACACAGAGCAGAAAGTGTCATACTGGGGATGCTCGGGAAAGGGCAGGGTGCAGCGCTGGGATCCTGTGCCTGCCCCCCTGAACAGACTATTTCCCACCCCTGAGGGAGGCAGGTCCCTCCGAGGCCAGGGCAGTTACCAGTGGTGCTGGGGACAGTGGCAGGAGCAGTGGCAATGAAGATGTGGCTAGAAATGCCCTCTGGGTGCAGGGGTCCCCAGGGGCAGGGGAGCTGTCATTCAGTGCCTGCCTGCATGGCAGCTGAGGTGCCGAGCTCGGAGGGCAACCAGCAAACCTTACCCAGCTGCTGCTCTGTAACAATATGTCCCGGCATTTGTTTTTATCAGTAACAGCACTCCCCGTGCTGTAATTACAGCCAATCTCCCGGGAAAATCAGCAGAAACTCTAACCCCTCCAGTGGTACGACTGCAACAAACCCCAGGTATGCAGCTGGCACACCCCTCTGCTGCCTCCTGAGGTCCCAGCACGGGACTGAACCCCTGGCCACCTCGTTATAGTGGCAATGGCTAGCTTTTTCTGGAGACCCCGGCATGCACCCACCCAGATCCCATCAGTGAATGCCGGGAGCACAGTCAAGGTAATAACCAAAAGAGACGTGGAGAGGCTAGGAGAGTGTCCTGGGGACCCTCAGGGCTTGCATGCAGCGGCAGCATCGTCAGTGTGCCTCTTCCCCCGGTCATCAAAGACACCTCTGTGGAGGTGGGGTGACTGGGCAAGGAGGCTTTGCTGGCAGCATGCCGGGGACCAGGGCACTTGCTGAGGTGGCCCAATACCCCCATTTGTTCACTCACCACACCCTTGGGTGAGGAAAGCCTTATTGTTCCTGGTTATCTCAAAATCGCCTGCAACGCCAGCCAGAGTGGCATGAGACGCAGAAAAAAGCACTGATGCACAGTGGAAAAAAATAGCCAGGGCTCATTTCTAAAGGGTGGAGGTGGAGACCCCCATTCCTTATCAGCTTCCACCGGGACGAAGCTGCAGAATTTGCCCTGGACACAACCAACATGCGCTGGGTCTCCTATGTGGTCAGTGGTGAAGGGGCTGCCATCCTTCCACTGCTCTTACACCACTGGGGCATCCTGGGAACACCATCTGCCTTCCCGGTGGACTGGGGTAGTTTCAGAGCCTGCCTGCCCCTTGACACCCATTAAGAGGGCCTGGCAACATTTACCCCCTTTCCCAGAAACTACTTGATTTCTTCCTTTTTCAGGGGATGGTTGAATTAAGCCCCTCTTCACCTCCTTGGGGCTCAGCCCTGCCGTTGTTGGACGAGTACTCACATACTGTTCTTCACAAACCGATGGCCAATCCTCCTCCCTCCTCGCAGGTACCTGTTTGAGTGGGAATTGCCCTTTCCTGGAAGCATTGCGCTACAGCCCCTGCCACATTACCCCATCCAAAATTAAATTTAAACACAATCACTGTGTGTCTCAGTCCTGGCTCCTGATTGAGATCGTTCACTGTGAGAGCGGGTAGGGGGTCCTTACTCCAACATTTGTCCTCTAGGCAGAGCTTAACACAAATTTCAAGAGCACCAGATTCATGGGAGAGTCCTGGAGCAGCGGCATTTCTCTGTCTCCAGCTGGTGCACAGACACCCCAGTATGCTGCATGCTAAGACATCTGCTGCCATATTTGTAAATAATACTAATTACTCCAAGCTCCTTCAGAAGCACTGGAATCAGAAGGAATAATGAGTAAACTCCAAAGGTGTCCTTCTGAGGCGGAAGCCTGGATTAAGCAGCCGGTGTTACTGAGCACAGAAAACTCAGCAGCTGCAGCAGTGCCACAAAGCCCCGAAGATGAAACACAGCTGCCCTGGTGAGATAGAGCTGGCAGCCCTCACCTGGGCTCAGGCCTCCCCAGAACTCCTCAGCGGTAGAGGAGGACATCAAAAGGCTCAGTTCTGAGCTCAGCTGAGGAGTAAAGATGAAAAGGCTTTTCCTCATGAAGAAGCAGTGGAAAATGGAGGCTCCTGTGGAGGCTGCGGGAAGAGCTGCCCTGGGGCTGACGGCAGCCTCAACTTCACAGCCATCAGAAGGGGCTCACATGGATGTGGGCTCCACAGCTGAGCTGTGAGATCAGGAGTTTCGCAGGAGCCCAACATCAATGAAATCCATGAATTGATATGGAGGATGCAATCAGTCCCTCGTGAGGCTGCAAATAGGCCAGCAGCAGCTAAGGATGAGATGCTGAACGCAGGAGGCTCTGTTTCTGCTACAACCAGGCTGTGTAATTTTTCCCGATTGAGTGGTGATGCTTTTTTTCTTTATCACACAGAGAAAAAAAAATCAATAATTTTCAAAGGACATGATAAAGGGCAAAGACCATTTTTTTTTTGTATAAAATATATATTTTGCAGTATTAAAAGAAATCTAATGCTTATGGCAAAATATCATCTCATTCATTCATGGGTCAGGCACCATTCAACCTTATTTCTGCCCAAGTGCCAAGATCAATTTAGGTTTGTGCAGCTGAAAACTTGTCACTCACTGCCTCAGCCACATGCCTTAACCATGGGCTCTCCCCGACACTGACACACGTCTTCATGCTGTGGTCATCCCTGTGGTGCTGCCCATAGCGTGGAAATAGCTGGGGGAGCTCCCCAGGTGAGTTTGGCAGCCTGTGCCAAGCTCCGGCTGAAGGCAAGGAGTCTCTAACATGGACATGGCCAGACCATGGTGGCCAGGAACTGCACCAGGAGATGGGTGTGGAACAAGAACATGTCTACGCCATGAAACAAGGTTCAGCATGGGGCTGCCTGAGGTCGCTGAGACCCAGCTGGCACACCCATGGGGCACAGTGAGGGTCTGGCTGGCTGCGGGCTGGAGAAGCCAAGCTGTATTTACACGGTGCTGCCCATGAGCTCCCAAGCCCTGGCTCTTGGCAGCTACAGCCTGATTTGTCTAGACTACATCTGGACTTGACCTGGCTCCTGGCCAGTCCGAATGAATCTCTCAACACCATGCTTCCTACACATCCAGCCCTGGGATTAGCATGGGCAGAAAAAGCTCCCATCTATCTGCAACAGCCGATGCAGTCAGTCCTGTAGATATTGATAATATATCCTGGATTTGCTAGAACACTTATCTCCCAAAACCTTTGAAGTAGACACAACTTGTTTTGCATTTGCAGCTCGTGCAAGGGTTCCTGTCCTAGGCTGGCATTCCTTGGCAAAACTGCAACATAAATACTAACAATATGCACTATAAATATATATTTTCTAGCAGCTGAGCCAAAATTGAATGAAGTCCATAGAGAGGCATAGACAGCCTTCACTAGTTTTACAGTGGGACATTTATTTTTGTTCCGAATAAAAAAAAAAAGAAAAGAATTACCATCTAACAAAAAGTGTTCAGGTCATAGTTGACTCTGAGGCTATGTCCATATTAGTATATTAAGCAGCACACATTCTTGGGCCCTGATACACAATCATCCTTGCTTTTGAATAGTTAAAATGTTCCATTGTGGAGTGCTGGCCGGTTTTAACTAGCAGGCTTCCAAACAATTCCCAGGCAGTGTTGTTTGGGAGTCAACACAGGCTATTCAGCTCTCAACGGGCAGGTTGGATATGGCCACCCTGTTTTGATGGGTAAGGGAATTTAACTGTATGGACGTGCTGTTCCATGCCAGTTGGCCTCAGGGCCAGAAATGGTCCCAAGCGCATTTATTTTAGCGCTATAGACATAGCCTTTGGTTGTGACCACTTATTTAAGTGTGTGTAAACAGGTAATTAGGATTGCACAATTGTTGCTTGGATTAATTGTGTATGTCAGATCTTTAAAAGACGGTGGGTGCTCAGCACCCAATATGCACCTTTTATTTTTTTAAAAAAAGGCAGTAATTGAGAGTAATAAGCACTTGAAAACCTGTCCCCAGGGGTCTGTGTAAGGCTGGCAGAATTCAATAGGAGTAGTTGACTTTGCTATTTCCATGGTGGTTTGGGTTGGGGTTTTTTGTTTGTTTGTTTTATCTTTATTGCAGTTTCTGAAATTTGTGGCTTATTGTGGCTGGCCAGATGGATGGGAGAGTAAAGAAAATTGGCTACTCAACATTTTTCAGAGAAAATTGCCAGGCTAGAAAGTGGAATCCTTGAGAGTTCAGGAGGAAAAAAGAAGAGGAATGGTTAAAATGGAGGCCTGGGGCTATTGGAGCACCATAAGCTCTTGCTGCTGGAGACCTGGTCCACAGCACTAGAATCATGGCAGCAGGTGATTGAAACTGACTATTTAAATACTATTAATTAGCGCTATAACAATTTTTTTTTTTTCACTGAGGATCATAAAAGGATTTTTTTCTATCAGCAAAATACCTCTTTTTCATATTTCTTCAGCTCGTTACATTGCCTACTGCTCTTTAATTCACATTAGATTAATAGCAAGGAAGATTTCAAATGCAACTTGATGTGATTTAGCATGTATCTCTTGATCAGCCTGGTTACTTGGGGACTACATTCCTCAAACTCTTTCCTGCTGTGCTGGTCATTCAGCACAACCCCAGGAACAGGATAAATCCTGGATTACAGTGAGTTTCTGTCAGACTCATGACCCGGCTTGTAGTTGCAAACACTCCAGTTGGGCTTTTGAGCCCTCTTATTGGGAATCATGGTGTTAGTGTCGATTCTGAAAGTGTTCTTTAGTTCCAGTTGGCTCTAGTTTAGGTGTGCTGATAAGGTTGAGGGTTTACTGATTCAGTTTATCTGTTTGCAAAATGAATATAATGGTAATTAATTAGTCATAAAAAAAATCTAATTCTGTATCTAGATCCTTTTTTCCCCTCCTTGTAGGATTTCAGAACCTCTTGAAAATGTCACAAATAGTTCCCAGAGGTCACTTTATCTCCTGCTGAAATACAGCCAGCTTTGGAGTGATCTGTGGCAAATATTTAACATTCCAGAGCAACAATTTAGGCTAGGAAGTGGAAAGGAAAACCTTGTTAAATTGAAACTAGAGGGAGATTTCAGATAGGCGGGATATAAGTACCTCAACTCTGCTTTGATTAATTATGGCTGCCTCCCTGAGGTAGTCATAAGCTTGGTCACCTTTTATAAACAGTCATAAGAGGAAAGGAACTATAGAAAGGGAATTTCAGAATCATCCTTTGCAAACATGAATGAGTTAAACACTATCTGATAAGAAGGCAGTGTTTTGGGTTTTATTTTCAAAACATCCCATGTGTAAATGAGTAATGCAACGATCAACCTCTTGAGCAAGTGGCCATGTACATAACAAGCTGTTTACTCAAGATACTTCCATCAAACACAATCAGGTTGCCTAACTAAGTTTGCAAGCAAATGTTACAAGACCCCCATTGCAACAGGTACTGACTGCAAAGGCCTCGCACAAAAGTCTAAGAAAGGATTAAAGCTAAATGTGACATGGATAGATAGTGAACATTGACGTACAGAAATGTTATCTCTGGGAAAACAGGGCCGGTGACAGGCAGGCTGCTGGAAAATAAAGCCTGACAGGGAGCCAGCAAGTGTAATACTGGAGGGAAAACCTGCCAGTCAGGGGAAAGGTGAGAGAGGGGAAAGGTTTAGTAGGACTTTTTGCCCTTTTTTGCGACTGATTACATCCTTCACAGAACACAGCCTGGAGCAGTTTGATTTGATTTGACTGCTCAAGGCAGTCTGGCCTGGAAGTAGACATGTTCTGCAAGAGTGTGCACGATTTACTTTTAAAACTACATCTGATAAATGAAAGCCATGATATAATGTACCAGTTTATCTCAAGAAAGCCATAAAGCAGAGCAGTAATCAGGAAAAGATTCATAACAAAATGCCAGGATGTAGATATATTATTCTAAAACCAATTACTCTAAAGTACTGGAAGTCTAAGATACCTGCATATTAGAATTCTTGGTCTTTCTGGGTTCTGGCACAGGAGCCATAAATTTCTGCCAGTCAGACATTATTCTCCAAGCGCTGACATTTAAAGGTGGGCATTTTGAAAGTGTTATTCAAATTTACCCATACATTAGTAGGTCAACGTCCTCTGTCTTGTGCCAGACAGGAGAACCAACTCATGGATTGGAGACTTGGAGCTGGGACAAGACTCTCACAGGCCTGGCCAGTCCTGAGGTTCCAGTTCGAAGCTCTGACGCATCTTTCTGCATCATTTCCTTCTAGAGTCTTCCATGAAGTAGACATCCCTTGGGCAGTATTAAGATTGGCTATATGTTTATACTGGGAAACAGAGGAAAGGAGAAGGAAGAGGTAGAAGGATGAACACTTTCCAAATCCTGGAAAACTCTGGAAAAAGTATCAAACAAACTGTTTGCAAGCCCAAGAGATGGGCAGCAGTCAACATGGATTAGTTAAAAGCAAGTCATGTAAAATGATCCGTCCTTTTATAGTGGGGTAAAAGGTTTAGGGAATGGAGAGAAGGTAAAGGTCTTCCAGCTTGATTTTTGTCTTGACGTAGTCCCAGGATAGGCAAATACCCTCTAGAATAAATCACTATGTAGTAGCTAGCAAAATGGCTTGTGCTTGGAAAGTACACTATTAGTTTAACTATGAGTTAATCACCAT
This sequence comes from Anarhynchus alexandrinus, assembly GCA_008711295.1. NCBI lineage: Eukaryota > Metazoa > Chordata > Aves > Charadriiformes > Charadriidae > Anarhynchus > Anarhynchus alexandrinus. The sequence continues at coordinate 2,671,360 of VUYV01000032.1, read as the reverse complement.
TGATATAGAAAACTGTAGCCAGTGGAGTTCTGTAAGGGTCTGCCTTGGGTCACCCTCTTCTATAACAACTTGGGTGATGACAAAGCTGCATGTATGCTAGAAGCCACAGTCAGAATTCAAAATGTTTGGGATGAGCTGCAGAAATGGGCTGAAAAAGGAAGAGTTCAGTGGTGCAGGTGCAAAATGTTACATGCGAGCAGAAATAGAGTAACTACACCCATTTGGGACAGGGAACAATTGTTTAGCTGGCAGTTCTCTTTCTAGAAGACTCTAGGGTTGTAGTAGATCACATGCTGAACATGAATCAGCTGTGTCATGGGATTGCAAAAAAGGCAGACATTGTATTGGGTTCTGGTAAGAGGAATGCAGCTTGTGAGACAGATGAAGTCATCCTTCTGCTCTACTTATCAGTGGCGAGGCCTTGGCTGGGGTATTATGTTGAGTCTGGGGCATATCAGTAAAGATGTGGGTCAACTGAGGAGAGCCTAGAAGCAGGAAATAGGAATGATCAGAGATCTGGAAAGAGTTACTTTGTCATGCTGAGACTGAAGAAATTGTGGTCAGCTTAAAGAAGACGGAGGGGGAATGCAACAGCATTCTCCAAATGCAAAGAGTACTTAATTTTTTTAAAATGTATAGTTCACTATAAGACTGGCTTAAATTTCATTAGAAAAGATTAATCACTGGGAAAAAAAACCCTAATGATCAAAGATATTGAAACACTAGGATCAACTGTAGAGCTTGAAGGACAAGCTAGGAAAACATGACAGGAATTACATAGGTACAGTTTATTGTTTTTTAAGGATCTTGTTTTGAAATAAGAAGGATCATCTTTGGAGATCCTTCCCCTCTCAATTTACCTGGTGTATCAGACAGCATATTTTAGGTAACCCAGTGTCACAGTATCACACCATGGCTGAGGTTGGAAGGGGCCTCTAGAGATGTCCTAGCCCAACCTGCTGCTCAAAATGGGGGCAAATAGAGATTGTGGCTCAGTGTCATATCCAGTCAGGTTTTGAATATCTCCAGGGCTTTAGACTCCACAACGTCTCTGTGCAATCTGCTCCTGTGTTTGACCACCCTCACATTAAAAAAGCTTTTTTTTTTTTTAATTTAATAAAATTTGCTGCATTTCAATTTGTGCCCATTGACTCTTGTGTTGTCACTGGGTGCCACTGAGAAGAGTTTGGCTCCATCTTCTTAACTCCCACCATCAGGTATTTATTCACATGAATAAGATGTCCGTGAGCCTTCTCTTCTCCAAGCTGAACAGTCCCAGTTCTCTCAGCCTCTCCTCATATGACAAATGCTCCAAACCCTAAAACAACCTCATGACCTTTCTCTGGATTCACTTTAGCATGGCCAGTGCACCCCACTGGACAAAACACTCCAGATGTATCTCACCAGGGTCAAGTAGAGGGGTAGGATTAACTCCTGATGATGTTCCATTGTCCAGGTCATGAATTAGGATCTTGGAATATTGGCCCCAGTATCGACTCCCGGGGTAGACTACTAATGACTGTCCTCCAGCTGGGTTTGTGTCAGTGATCACAACCTTTTAAACCTGGCAATTTAGCCAGTTGTCAGTCCACCTCACTATCCATTTATCTAGTCTGTGCTTCATCAGTCCATCTATGAGGATTTTATGGGAGACAGTGTCAGGAGTCTTGCTAAAGTCAAGATAAACAACATCCACTGCTCTCTGTCTATCCGCCAAGCTAGGCATCTTATCGTAGGAGTCTATTGGATTGGTTAAGCACAATTTCCCTTTCATAAATCAATGCTGAATACTTCTAGTCACCTTCTTGCCCTTCATATGTTTGGCAATGTTTTCCAGGGTTATTTGCTCCATCACGTTCCCAGGGACTGAAGTAAGGCTCACTAGGTTGTAGTTCCCCAGTTCCTCCTCCTTGCCCTTGTTGAAGATAGTGGTGATATGTGCTTTCTTCCAGTCCACAGGAACCTCCCTGACTGCCATGACCTTTCAAATATAACTGAAAGTGGCCTCACAACAACATTGGCCAGCTCCATCAGCACTTGTGGGTACATCCCATCAGGTCCCATAGACTTGTGTATGTTTGCTTTGTTTAAATTCCCTAACTTGGTGAGGTGAAGAGGGCATTGAGTACCTTGGCCTTTTCCATGCGCTTTTCAACAGGTCCCATGCCCCACTCAGCACCAGGCCTACATTTTCCCCAGTCTTCCTTTTGCTGCTTATATACCTGCAGAAACCAGACGTCCAGGTTGTGATCCTGTTTTTTTCCCTGATCCCTGCTCTCAGGATCCTGTACTCCACCATCTCATGGTCACTGCAGCCAAGACTGCCCCTGACCTTCAAAGCAGTCTTTCCTTGTTTGTCCACATGAGGTCTGTCACTATATAAAGGTGTGTCAGTGTGTGGGGAAGAGGGAAATTGCCATGTGGGGAAGTTCATGAATCAGAGTCATTTCCTGACTGCAGCCTGAAAAAATAGAGAATTAGTGTATAGATCTCCTTATTTTCAGCCCATCTGTCTATCCCACACATCTGCCGCTGCATCTGGACAGGAGATACCTCTGAATTCATTTTTCTGTCTGGCAGGAAAGCAGGCAGGGTTGGGCACGTGTCTGCGTTAGACTTTTGAGTCCAGTTCACTACAGTCAATCTCAATCACATTTCCAAAAATCTATCTGGGCTAGGCAAAGAGAATTATCAGAAACTTCTGCTGAGGCTGTTAGGGGAGGTAACATTTCTGGAGAAATGTGAGGATGGGGATCGGAGAGGACATGGGTAAGGGAGAAAAGGCAGAGATAGAAAAAAAAAAAAGCAGAGCAAGAAAACCTTCCTGTGTGTAGAACCAGAAGGCTGATTCAATTCATACCTCCAGCACTGACCTAGAATATACCTTTAGTTAAGTCCTGTAATTTCTTTGAGTTGCTCTTCACCATCCTCCCAGCTGCAGAAGTGCTGAGGGCAGGAGAGGGAAGAGGAAGGGCTTGGCCAAGGAAGATCTATCTATGCCTCCACGCTTCTAAGCCTGCACGTGATAGGCACGTGTCTCCCATTACGTGAGGTTAGCAGTTATGTGGCTGCGTAGCTCTCTTCCCTGTCTGCCTCAACCAGATGTGTAAGTTTGTCTGCTGCAGGAGCTTTTCCTTATTCTTATGATTGTGACCTCGGGCCTCAGCGATCTCCTGGCTAAGCACTGAATTTCCACTGCAGAAGGTCAGGTTAGGTCCATCTTCTCTATGCCTGGGAACAGCTTGAGTTAAGTGCTGTGGTGGCCCTTCTTCTTTTCGTGGCTTATCAGAGAGGGAGGATGTTTAGGAGGCTGGAAATGAATGAGGTGAGTTGGAGGACATGGAGGTGACTTTGTCAGGGAAATACAATAGGTTGGTTTATTTTTCATGCTTCCAGAGAAATGTTTTATTTTCTCCTAGGGCAGATAGGAAAGGTTATTCCTCTGCATTGATAGCTGCACTTTACATGAGCTTGTCCAGCATTTGAGATGGCTGCTCTGAGGTCTAGTCACAGGAATGAAAAAAAAAAAAAAAAGACGAGAGAATTCCCTTGTTCTGCAAATAAAACATGCAAAATAAAACCTGAATGAGATGTAAGGGAGAGGAGGATGGGCAAATTTATCACCCTCCATAGTCAAATGGCACAGCCCCAAGAAGGGATATGGCTTACACTTGCACAAACAGGCGTTACCTTTTGCCCTTGCTAGAAGTGACTCAGCTGCAAATATCCGCAATTGATTGTTACCCCAGAAAAACAAATGATTCAAACTTTGTAGAAGGGCATGTGCGAGGCACTGCAGTCCGGCAAGAGGACACAAGAGAGATCAGCAGTCTGCTTGCAAAAGAGTTCTTTCTAAAGACCGCAACAGCCTTTGAAGCACACTTTAAGGCACGGAGTAGCACTACAGGCAGGCAAATAAAACCTGGCTCTCCCCGAAGTTAATGAAAGTATTGCCACTAGCTAACTTCCTGGGGAACAGGCTGGGAGCTGTACTGCAGCCTCCAAACTGGGATTAAATACACTGCAGCAGTACTTACTGGCCTTGGCATGTGAATAAACAGCAGGAACAAGCTTCTATGCAATGAGCAATGGAGAAATATTTACCTCCTTGAAAAGTCAATATTTTAGCACAAACACCATTGGGGGAGTTTATGAAGGTATTTTGTTTGTAAGCAAACTTCAAAGCTTTTTATGGGTTAGTTTTTTAGCTACTATTATTTACATTTTTTAATGGCGAAACAGTTCCCAGAAGACTGAATGGGATGAGTTTATGGCTCCAGCAAACAGAAGGAGTGACACACAGCACTTCAGTGCCGGCTGTGCAGCGGGAGGGAGCGTGCTAGGATGCCGGGCCAAGCCATTTCCCAAGGAGATGTTCAAAGTGATGTCCTCAGCCTGGGCTTCTGGCCCCTGTTAAGTGATGTGGTGTGCAAATACCCTGCAGATTAAAGAGAGCTTTCCAGTGCTCCTCACTTCTGAAAACTGTGCAGATTGACTCAAAATTTAGTTCACTAGTTTTTTTAATCATGTTCAATTCAGTCCTTCAGTGTATTTCTCTAAGAGAATACTTTCTGGTATCTCAAGAGCTACTTTAAGATTCCCAATACTTCTGTCAAACAACTGGAGGGACTCGAGAGGGGTGAGCTTGGACACAGAAGGAAAGAGGCCAGGCCACCCAACTTCCGTAGTGAGTGTCCCTACAGCTGATAGAGACTTTACCCTAAATAAGTTCTCCATAGCCCCTGAGTTTAAGTAGTAATTCAGCATTATTATCTCTTTCCATTGACAGTACAGGGAGCTGAGGTAACCATTTTCCCAGCTTAGTACCAAAAGCTGAGTGATGAAGTGGCTAACCTGATGCTACTTGGCAAGCCAAAGGCTGGACTCTTATTCCCCAGCCTCCTTTGTGCTTTACTGTGCAGACTCCCTGCTTAGCTCTGTAAAACTGCTCAGAGACAAACATTTAGACCCTCTTTCTCTGTCTTCTGTACCAAAAACTCTCACTTTAATCTTGAAATGCTGTAAGAAAATGGATCCAGACATGTGCTTTGTACAAAGCCCCGTGGCTCTAAATAGAGAGTTTAAATAAAAGATGAGGTGCAAAACCGAAAGGTCATGGAGAGATCATTAACCAAGCGGAACTGTAGAGTCTGCAGTTTTTCTCCTACCTCACAAATTATTCGTTTCCTGCTTTGATGACTTTAAGCATAAATGTGATATTAGTGTGGACTTCCTGAGCGCCTCTGTCCCATAGATTCCGGAGATAAAATACACTGTGATTTGCATCACTGTGCTGCATATGAAAAGAAGAGCTATTTCTCACATGTAATGCTTCAGAGCTGCCCTACTTTAAATTGTCCTGATAACTCTGTCTAAGTGAATCCCAACTGTATAGCTGTCCCTGCTGCTGTTGCTATACCCTGCCCTGTGGATGGCTAACATGACAGAGAAGCCAGGGTTTCCTGGAGTATCTCAGTGGTTAGGAGGCTGGCAGATGACTCAGGCACAGAGGGGTTTAATTTTGCTTCTATTCAGTGACCTTGCATAAATCATTTCCCACCCTCTGAAAGTGCTTTGAAAATGATGGCTGACAAGTGGTATATAAGAGCTTGGTGTTTTAGCGGGGCCTGGTAGTCATTTCAACACAGCCATTTTGTAATCAGAGAGACAATGGTTTATACTGGTGCCAATATATTTCATTAGGGCCCTCCAGTACTATGCGGTTCCCAGTGGTACAGCTCACTGCTGTGCCGTGAACACCTCAGCTCTCTTTCCCACTGCCCCAAACTCCCCATGCCTGCGTTACTTGGTGAGAGTGATGACTCCAGCTTTAAAGGAAAGCTAATATGGTTGGTGGGCAAACATAATTTTTGGTTCCCCTGACCAAAGGAGAATGTGCAGCATGGGAGGATGGCAGACAGTTAGAGAAAGGGAATATGAAGATGGATTTCAGGAGAAAGCTTTCTGACAATGAGATTTGAAGCAAGAAGCTCATGCAACAAGGACCCAAACCACATGGAAATTCCAGGCTTGCTTCTGAGTGTTGAATCAGTGGGAACCCTTCTCTGGAGCAGAGCGGAAAGGAAGCACTCAGCACTCAGAGGAGTCCCTGCATCTGGGGCAATGGATGTCTCAGTGAATGTCTGCTCCTTGCCTAAGCTTCCCTACTTGCAGAGAAAACCTAGTATCTTGTACTTTCTTCAGATACTTCAGGTTTTGATTACTTCTGGATACTTTTGGCCTTTCTATTGCTATGAACTCAGTGTCCATGATTGTATTGTGGAAAAGACAGAGCTCAGACAGGTTGTTACATTGAGAATCTCGTAGGGCACAAGTAAGATTTATACTTCCCTTTCTGTCACTTTATCTCACATGTGGGAGTATTTTCACATTAAGATGTCCAGGTGTTTCTTAATATGTATCCCTCCCTGTCATCCTTCCTGTTCTTCCTGGTCTTCTCTTTTTTCTTCTGAAATCCTGAGGCTGTTTGGTTGGGGTTTTTTTTTGTTTTGTTTTGTTTTAAAGATTTATTCAGATGAGGGGGCTTGCTTACAGAAGTCCAGTTGTGGGATAGAAAAAACATGACCTCTGAATGGTTGTGCCTGTACAGCTCCATTGCATCAAGTGCTGGCTGACTACAGAAAACACAGATCATTAATTACCAACTGAAAGCTGCTCTCTGCTCTAGAAGAAAGGGCAGTTTTCTAGTAGAAAGCTGTCTATATGCAAATCGTCATCTCTGTTTTCATTAGAGGCCAGACTGAATGGATAGAGGAGATATGTCTCTGAAGGACATCTCTCTGTTTCAGTATCAGGAGACAGGGAGAGCTGAGTAAGAAGAACATTGACCTGCTGCATCTTTTGTCTCCATTCTGTGGAGAGTGAGCAAATACTCATTTTGGAGCTAGATTACACCAATGTCCTTAACTAACATCACGTTGCATCACATTGCTAGAAAGGACAGGAAACACTAGAAAAGACCTTTTTTCCCATGTCTTACCTACCTCTTTCACATCTGAATGCCCTCTGCTGTTGCTCATTGTTTCAGTCAGGTTCCCGAGATCCACAGGCTATGCTTTTTACACTGCTGCCTGATGATGTACTCTGAGAGGCTGTGATCTAATCTTGTAAATTGTTCTGAAACACTGCTTGTGTAAAAGGTGACATGATGGCCCTAAGAATCTTTTTTCAGTGTTTGCATTTCAACTCTGTGCTCTGCCTTGACCACGTCTCTGTTTGAGTGCTCCTTTTCTTAACAGCTAGAGGCCTAACAAGTATCTCAGGGTCACAGGTAAAGGATCTTCCAGTGTGTTGAGTATTTGTGCTTAATTGCTATGTTCTTGTTTTTCTACAAAACGTATGTGTCTCTTTGCATCCTCTACCATGTAGCCCTGAAGAAACAAACTGTTGGCCCAATAAGGTATAAGTTGTGTTTAACCTACTGGGAGGTAAACACTGCTTTTGCTTGTGTTGCACACCTTGAGCCCTGAAATCCCGTTTCCATGCCAGGGTGAAGAAATAGGAAGAATCCCAGAGTGAGAAAGTGAAGAAATGAGCTGGCAGCCTCAGCAGGACTGCAGTGAGATTCAAGAAGATGCTGGACCGTTGTCACCTACTGTGAAAGGACCCAAATTTGGCTTATGTACGTATTATTGTACAAGTTGATGTTGGTACACTGCTCATTTTTCAATTCCATTTTGCATGCCTGCCTTGCTGCAAATGCAAAGTTGAGCAGTACTCCTTCAGGCTTGATTTCTATAAAGCAGTTTGTCACTTAGGTTTGCTTTGCTGTGTGTGGCAAACTTTATGGCAAGAACTTTCTGAAGGCCTTCATCTAGTACTCCTGCACACACAGATGATATTCCACTCCAGTCCCAGCAAATGGGCATTTTGAGAGAGCACAGTCCAAAAGCCTTGTTTTTCAGTGCACCAAGTGCACAGAGCTCTACCAATTTCATCTGGATTTCAGATGACTTGAAAAGAAACCAGGAACAAATCTGGTCCAGTCTGGAGTGCTGAGACTCAACTTTCACACCAATGTAACTCCATGGATATGTAACAACACAGGTTCAAGGTAATATGGGAGTGAACAGGAATCCACACAGTTCTTGACAAAGGTGCCCCTTTGTCAAGACACCTTGTCAAAGGTGTCCTGATAGCCTGGGCCTGTGGGCTAACCTGTGTGTTCCTCACATTTGGGAGCAGCTCCTGCACCAAACAACAACCATGGTTTCAATGGGTCTAGCAGCAGTTGCAGTTTTTTTGCCAGTATAGGAAAGGGGCTCATCATTTGGACCTACAGATTCTACTCTGAAAGTTTTTTAAGGGTAGCTGTGAACACTGAAATAAGCCCTTGTCCCTATCCAGACCCCCAGGTCTCTTCTCTGTCTGTGTTGAGGTTGTGTGGTGGAAGCACAGGGCTTGGACCAGGAAAAGCCCCCAGGTGTGTGGGAAAAGAACACCATGTGTGAACCTCAGCTCAGTGGATGGGGTCCGGCAGGTTGCTTATGTGTGAAAGGGCTAAACCTCATGTGCTTATGTGTGCTCTGAGCCATCCTTCAAGTGGTCCTCATCAGGGTGCTGCTGAGCTGACATGCACTAGACTGCGAGTGCAGCAAGAAGCACAGAGCTGGGCCCAGACAGAAAGGGAGAAAGGATCAGACAGAACTGGTAGAAAAATGGGTGGAAAAACATATGTTCCTTCATATCTTCCAGCCATGCCTTAACTGCTCAGTTGAAAAGTAAAGAAAAACATCAGTTTGGCAAAATACAGAAAAAAAAAAAAGGTCTCTACAGAATTGTCTCCTCTTTTTCGTTGAGTTTGCACATTTCACTTCTACAGGGGGAATAACAGCTGCAATCTTTCCTCATCACAATTGCAAAGAAATGATCATCCCCTTTCGCTGCATTTCCTAACTCCCCCAGTTCCTCTTTCAGGTTTATGCCTTTTCTGTATGAAGATCTCTTGGCGGCATGGAAATTAATTGAAATGAGTGTGACTAAGAGGGGAAGACCCAGTAATGTCAGGATTTCAGTAGTAGCTCCTGAGTTGCGTAAGTACTATTTTTACAGCGATTGCAGACAATCTCATGAATCATTGCAAATGTACACAGCTAAACACAGGCTGTTTCTTCCCAAAGGCTGGGCCTGAGCGGTTAAAGCTTGTATATCCACGGTGCATGGGTGCTAATAATAAACACTGCATTTATACAGCGCTGTGAGCTGGTGTCACTCACAAACATGATAGGGCCTGATGTACAGAAGTGGTAGCAAAACCACAGCATTCATTGAAACAAATCTACTGCAAGCAATTAACAATTCCTATAGCCTCCTTGGACTTCCTGCAAAATACCTCACCCCCACAGACCATTAAAAATGTCCCTGCCAGGAGTCTAGAGGCAAAAAACACGTACAAATCCTCACCTGCAGTATTACTCCTTTCCTTCCTTTGTCTGTATATTATTTAAGTGTCTTCCCCTTGCCTTCAAGGCCAGCTGTAACCCTTAGAGGCCCCTATTTGAGGCAACTTATGTACTTCACGTACCATTTGTCCAATTTTCCTGTAGAGGCATTTGAACTTTCTTCCGTCTGCATGTCCTGCCTTCTGAAACGGGAACTTCTTCCTGAACTGAGATCGGCTCATTGTTCAGAGCCCATCTGCAGAGTTATCAGCCTAGGCTACTTCTTTAGAAAGAATTAAAAAAGGAAAAGAGAGAGAAAAAGCTACTCTCTTTACTACATGACAGGCAGTAATCCTTATTAAGTTCCTCTGTAATCTTTATTGTTATTACTGCTTGCTTCCCTCTGCTCTGCACTGCTTTTTTCCTTCTTTCAATCTGAGCAAGCTGGGAGTTTTACCCTGGTGTGCTTTTTCGTTCACACTGACCTTGAGATGGTATATTTCATTTTGGGAGAGGCAATATTAATCAGTGCGGCTGCATGAGTATCTCTAATGCCTCATGGAGAAGGCTTCCTGCGCTTCCAGTCTTGGCTCCTCTTGGGCCTCTCAGCCCCATGGCCGCATTACATTACCCTTACTTACCGCACTGTAGTCTCCGTGCTGTCTGCTCTGCCAGGATGCATCATGGCAATTTGATGACTGCAGTGCATTACAGAGACGGACTCCAGCCAGGGAGTCTAGCTCATGCAGCAAGAAGCAGGCGTGAGGCTAGTAAATGATGGGGACTGGGAAGAACAAATGACATTAGCTGGGACAGATAGGTACAGAGATGGATGAGAGACTCACTTTCATGCAAAGGCTATGCTTGGTCCCTTCCATATCACTGTGAGGGTTGTGCAGGCATTAATGGGGTCAAGGAACCATAAAATACAGGGTCAGAAGAGACTGTGTGTCCGTTCCCCAGCTAAAAGGTGGGAATCAGTGAGTCAGTGATGAGGGACGGAAGAATGTCATTCTTGCGCCATTTATATGGCTGCCAGGCTGTAGCTCAGAAGATGAGATTGCTTGGAGTCACTTTTACAATGTCTCTGTCCTCCTCCAGGCATTTGTGAAGCATAAGGGTGTATGCTCAGAACATTGCAGATTGAGAACGTGTTTCCATCGAGATGCATATTTACAGTTTGCTGCTGCTCTTAAACCGGATCGGTTTCCTGTTTTTCATCTGTCAGTTCTGGCTTTGAGTGGCCAAGTGCGCTGCTCCTCTTTCACTGCCTGTTTGCTTTTGTGCTGAAGAGCAGTAGGACACACTCTGAAGATCCTTAAAGCTAAAGGTTAAAGTAGGTTACAAATTGCTTCTCCTAACCCTATTATTAGGATTAACAGAGTTACCCATAAATCATGACATTGATTTTTTTTTCTACAGAAGATATATAGCTGTATTTATAGAGTTTAAGAGGTTGTGAAGTCACTGCAAGTGTGCTTTCCCAGCCAGAAGCAAAAGATGCTTGAATGTAAATTGGAGGAGTAGGATATTTTATTACTAATAATACATCTATTTGTGAAAACACTGTGCAGCAATGTTGTAAAATATTCTGCTTTTAAGAAGTACATGAATAGCCACAGGGGACACAAAACATTTTTTATCTATGTATGAGGTAAAAATATGATAACAACAATGCAATACTAAGCATGTATGCTTAGTATAATATGTAACTGTAATAGTCTCAAAGCATTGGATATGCAGGGAATAAAAGTGGGTTTCTGGGTTAGAGGGCTGGGCTCTGGGACGGTGTGGACATTGATATGTGTTGATGCAGTGTCTGATATGATATGTACAATCAATAAAATCTCTCCAGCTGTGAGCCTTCTGCTCCCCTCTGACCATCTGTACAGTTTCTTGAATCATTTTAATTTCTTTAATTTTGAAGAAATCTCAAGATTTTAAATTCCATGAAAAGGGAGGTTGTAAACCTCCTCTCCTCGCCTTTCCTCTGTGCCTTGCTGTCTCTGAAAGCTGGGCAATACATTACATAAAGGTCCCTGAGAAACAGGATGGGAAAGTGCTAGTGTTGTTTCAGTGCTTTTAGAGACGAGTGGCTCAAATGACCAGTGAACAAGTTTGTTGAAATTGCTGCCCTAACGAATCTCCAAAATACTAAAGATGGTGAAGATATGAGGAACGATAGACATTAACAGTAACATGCATCAATATTCAGGGTGTATTCCTACTTGGATCCCTAGTTAGCTGCTCTTTATCTTAATCTTACCTAATACTAATTATAGCAGCCTGGGCCCTGTAGGGACTGGGGATTTGTGGTAGGAGCTACACAAGGACAAAACCGTGGAAACCAAAGACTTAACAATCTAATTAAAAGCAATCTGCTCCCATTCATCCCCCAAAATGGCCCATCGGAGGTGCAGGCTGGGGAGGGCTGTGGGGCTGTGCGAGGCTGTGGGACAGTGGCTGAGAGAGGCCGTGGAGGTGGGAGCCCACGGGCCCCAAGAGGGCCCTGTCAGCCTGCAGGGTTTTACGCAGGAGCTGGGACAGTTCACCGGAATTAAAACCTTAAAATGGTGCCAGGGGGTCACTGCAGAATGGAGGCCACTGGTGCCCGTGCCCAGGGTGAGCGGGGCGGGTGCCGGTGGGGAGGGAGAGCCGTCTGGCACAGCGGGTGAATCACCCGCGTTCGCCCTTTGTTGTCCCGCCTGGGCGCTGGCCAAGGCACTCAGCCATTTTCTCTGAGGTGATCTGACGAGATCGCAGCGTGAGGAGGGCAGGCCACCTGCCAGGAGCCAGAGATTCCTTTTTCTGCAGATGCCAGTCCTGCTCCTCAGGACTGGTGGCCGCTCGGCCCCGGCGGCTGTCTCACCGTCCCACAGGTGCCGCTGGTGCAGACGCCTGTCCAGTTTTGCGGGCCAAGTGCCGCCGGCCATCTGGGCCCTCACCTCATGTCTGTGGCCTGTGGTGGCAGCAGTGTCTCACAGGGGACCCTGGCTGGCCCACATCAAGCCCCAAAGCTGGGAAGGGTGCCCCTTGTAGAGTCCCACTGCTGCCATCCGGCCTCTGAACCCGGCAACGCTCTCTGCCCCTCTCCCTCCAAGCCTTAGCCCTCACTACGCCTCTCCTCCATTGCCTGCCCATGGCTGCAAGTGTCCTGGGGCTCCTGAAGGTGCCCGGTTATACCAACACAGCCAGGGCTGCGGTCACATCCGTCTATCCCTGGAAATGTTTACCACTGTCCTTTCTCCCTGCAAATATGCGCTTAGTAACCCGTACTGCAATCCAATTTGCCTCTCTCATCAAGATAGCTGCACATCCCAGCTCTTATTATATCCCGGCCCGCGGCCATTCGCCTAGGTGGCTGCTGTGTGCGCAGAGGGAGAGCTGCTCTCCTCCCCATACCACTCGCACTGATGTCACTCTGGGCTGCTCCAGCACGCGGTGGAACGCCTGCCTTGATGCACTGAAGGACTCCCAGTGCCTGATGAAAGTACCTGGGGATTTGCTGGCTTTGCGCGGCCCTTGTGTGCGGCTCGAGGCAGAGACCCAGGCAGGCTGCCAGTGGTTCTATCATGATCACTCCACATGGTCTGCTGAGGAAATTCAGCAAGAAAGCAGAGGTACAAGGCTGCAAACACTGGAGAATACATACAGCCTCGTGAGGTGGAGCCCAGAGCATTGCAATGCAGGTTGGGTGGAAGAATTTGACCAGTATCTTGCTCTATTTTTTCCCCCCAAACTATAAACACTTAAAGATGTGAATATTTAATTCTTCTGCAATGAGTGTTACAGACCAGGTGCTCCCGCCTGTGTACCATGATGCCTTTGGTGGGACAGGTGGGCACCAGGGAGGTCTGTACATCACATTGCAGAGTGATGTTTTCTCCCCAGTACCTCTTGTTGACAAAAAATTCTTTGGGGGCTGTTGAGAAGAGAAACAACTCAACCCTTTGCCTACATGGCTCACAGTTAAATTCTGTTTGCTGGGGAAGCAAATTTTTCTTGCTGGATGAAATCCACCTCTACAGCGAGGTGCAAGGGAGCCTCTCACCATTTTGCTTAGCTGGCACCCAGGGGTGAAAGATCTGCTTGGTGAACATAAAAAGAGGCTTTCTAAAATGCTGCTTATTGAGCTGTGGGACAGAATTTATTTCTCTGAATTTAAGGTGAGTCCATGGTATTGAAGATGTCAGGGACAATGATACATGGTTAGAAGTTCACAAAGTGAGAAAGAGCATGAGAGACAGTCATTTAGTTTAATGTGTTTAATTTGTGGTATGACAATGTATTTCATTATCCACAGACATAGTCCACATAGGTTAGAAATCCCCTGGGGACAAGATAAATCAGGAGAGTGCTTGCTTAAATGTCATCTGTGGGGACATCCACAAAGTGAGGCAACTGGTAATTCCTGGGGAATGCAGCAAAAAGAAAAGTGTAAAGTTCTCAGATTCTGAGTAGTCACTTAGCGTCCCTTCCCAACTGATATCACCACCGTGAAGACAGCAAGGCATGAAGAGGGTTAGTGGAGCAAACTCCAGTGGAAGACAACACTGAAATGCCTTGAGTCAGCGCTGAAATATTCATTTGTCCTTACTGATGTGTGCTGCCAGGACTCTGCTGTGGTGTGCTCTATCATACCACCTCCTACTTGAATGTGAAATAGTAGGTTTCAACAGGCAGCCTCTTTCTTCATGGGACGTTACTCCATTTCAGCGGCTTTATATCACTATGTACTCTGGAATTTCTGAAATGTTCTGGGGGACAAGTGATGACTGCTTGGAGCTGATTATGGATGGGCAGGAAGAGAGCAGCTCTTTATGTTCAACTTTGCTTCTGGTACAATTCTGGGTGTGGGGAAGTAGCAGGGTTGCCTTTTTCCTGAAGTGCCCTTAGGAGCATCAAGCAGCAGGTTGCCTTCCCATGACACATACTAAGGCACGTTACAACAGGGTTTGTCGGTTATGTCACACAGTGTGATGTGGTGTGGTAACACAGCGTGACAGCAAGACGAAATGCAAGACCCTGTGTCAAAGAGTCTGCTTTCAAAACATAGCCTGCTCCTTACCATCCCACGGTGCAAGAAACTTTTCACCCAGATGCCACATGCTTTCTTGTTGGTCTGCCCCTCTGTTAGTATTGTATCTCTAAAGCTTATTTGCCATGGCTGAGTGGGAGCTGAGGAGAAATCAAAAAGGCGTAGGGAGAAGACGTTGTGTTTTTGCTACTTCGCCCCTCCTCTCCTACACGTGTGTCACTTTAAGAATAGAAGTGCATTAACAGCTGTTGGGCATTTCTGAACACTCTGCTGGTCCCAATGTTGTTGGTCCAAATTCACTGGATTTTGACGAGAAACACAGGTCAAAGTCTAATGCTTATGAAAAAAATGCCCTTAAGTCCCCCAGGGAGTATAGCACAAGTTATTCTCCCTGTGCTGCTCTGGTGGTGGCCTTCGGCTCTGTCCTGGGGGTATTTACCTCTGTGGGCAGGACTGTGGTGTTAATTATAATGCCCCAGGAAATAAGGTAATTGTGTAATATGTTAAGGAATAGTACCCCTCAACCCAATAACCACTTTCTATTTCATCTTGTTACCTTTTCCAGGCAGGATCCAGCACTTATGTTTGTGTCTGAAGTACGGAATATAATGATGCCTTGAACCTAATTGTCCTGCCTGACTACATGCATTTATGTCCACACATTTAATGGATATAATAGTTTATTTACCTGTTTCTAATGACCTCATTTGTAGTCGGCTCCATTGCTTGCAAAGGTGATGTGTGGAGACAACAGTATCAATATTGCTTCTACTAAACAAACATGGGCAGTGCAAAAAAGTGCTGAGCTGCTCTAGGTAGAAGTACATCTAGGGTCCTCATGATCTAAAAGGATGGAGATAGGCTTGAAAGAAGAATTTTAATGTCTAATTGCCAACTTAGATCCTCAAAACATGTCTCTCATTTTTTGTTTCTGGGCATTTCCATTTCTGCCAGGAATGTCTCCGTTGCTTCATTACTTCTACATTTGCATGTCTGGACAACTCTGTGGAGAAAGCAAGCCATGGTTTGCTTCTTCATTAATGAGATTCACAAGGTAGGTGCACTTCCACCTGTCTTGCTGTGATGGTCGAGGCTGACTCTGAAAAGAACACATGAAACCAAATCCCACATGTCTGGAGAGGATGAGAGTGTTGGGGAGCACTCATGGCATGTAGGAGGCAGGGTTCAGATCTTCTTTTGGCTGGTGGTAGACACTGGGGTATGGTGCAACTCCATGTCAGTTGGGACTTTGTGAATCATTATGAATGCCTCTGGGTGGTGGGCTTCTGTTTTACATTAGAAGATATTATTTGGAGTGGGGACTGGAACGTGACTCTCCCAGATGTTGGTACTGGGCTCTTAGTACACCAGCCATTTAATTATAATTACGATGAATTCAGAGAAAGACTTCAGGATTGAAGTCTCATCTCTAGAGAAGAGCAAGCTCAGACATTAATTGAACTCATCTACTGATTTCCAACAAATTAGAAGGTACATAAAGCTAGCAGGTATCAGGTTTTCATCAACAAATTTCTGTCGGTCCCTAATGTTTCTGCTTCTAGGCATGTCTGCTCCTTTTCTGCTTCTGCTTTGAGTAGAGGAGTGTCTACACCCCTACATGACCCACAATCCCTCCTTCTCATATTTGTCACCTAGGGCCTGAGCAAAAAGGCATCCCAGAGCACACATACGAAATCAGAACTTCCCCCTAAAAGTTGCATCCGGATATTCCTGTGGTTAAGACGCTCAGCCAGAGCTTGGGGTGCATGACCTCCGTCTCTTTCTCTACCAGAGTAGATCTGAACCCACATCTCCCATGTGGCTATCCCAACCAGCAGGTTAGAAGGCCTCTCAGGGTGGGACGTTCTGCATTCTGCTGCTGTGTATGGTCCCTGCAGCATGGGGTAGGTGTCCATGGGGCCAGGGGGCGAGTCCCACTCTGCAAGCAGTGGTCAGGGCACTGCCTGGAAGGAGGCTGAGACTCCTGCACCGTTGTACCGCATGAAACCTCCTTCTTTGAGGAAGATGTGGCCACATTGCCCGGGCTGGGTGTGAGCTTGGAGCGGGGCCCGACACATGGTGGCAGTGCAGAGCCGGCTCCGCCGCAGAGGGAGCCCCGGGCCGGGCGGGCTGCGGGGCGGGCGGCGGTGGAGAGGGGCTCCTCCGGAGAAGGCCTTGGCACGCTGCTGTCTCAGGGCTGGAGGAGGTCATCTGGGACGGATGGACTCTCAGGGAAGCCAAAGTACGAGTGCAAGTGCCCTGGTGGTGGCCAGGCTTTCTCAAACCAACCCTTTAATAAGAGGAACTGGAATAAGAGGGTGGACTGTATTCCTGATGCACAGATTAGACTTGATTATTTTCTTCTTTGTAAACATACAGAGGACTATCAGATGTCTTGCTATTGTTTTCCCATCAAGACTGTGTGTGACTCCACAGTCCCAAAAGCCTCTTGAGAGACGGCAAAGGTGACTGAGGAGGTTAATTTTACTTTCCTAGAGCCACTTGTGGGTGAGAGCTCACCCTGCAGTTTTATTTAATTAGCCACAAGGACCTCCAAGCTGACTGAACAAAGGCATTAGAAGTCCTAAAGAGAGAATTTCTATGGGAAATGCACTGGGAAAGCACTTCTGTGATGTGGGCAATAAATGACCCTTTTGAGAGCAAGTGACATTGGGCTTTCTGCTATGGGGTTTGGCGTTTTCATGCTAGTGTGACTTGGGAGCTGCAGTCAGAAGCTAGGACATTTTGCTGCTGCTAGACTTTCTGGGAAGATGTAGTTAGGACTATCTAAGTGGCCAGTCATGCTCTTTTTTGTCTGACAAAAGAGATAAGAAAAATCATACATTTGCTGAAGAAGCAATTTCAGAAGGTCTTGATATAACGTCAGGTAGAGTGGTAGGGTGGTCCAATTCCTGGGTCAGGTTTTGATTAGGGATGTCAGGATGTAAACACTTCAAATGCTTATATAGAGAAAGGTTTCTTTGGGAATACCTCAACCTTCATAGGGTGGAAGAATAGGGACTGGGTTTTTTTACACTATACAGGGCTGAAAATTTTAAAAATGAAATATATTTTAAACCTTCTTGTTTGCCTATTGAGTGGAAAGAGCTCATACTCTAGTAAAACCACCAGGTTCTTTAACCACCAGGTAATCTGAGAAAATAACCAATTAACAACATAACAGGAGGTGGGTTGCTTTTTTTAAATGGGCCTAGTTTCTGCCTGTCATGTAGAAAAATCCAAACCAAAATAGAAAGCTTCTACGCCAGCGTACCTGAGATTCGATGTTATGGTATCAATTCTGTAAGCTGTGGAAATATGAAGGGAAATATAGATCTTAACCCAAGTGCATTAACCCCAGTGGTGTCTATAGTGGGAGAATCCATCATACTCTGACCTTTTCAAATTGTGTGAGACAATGATCTCCCAAGAAACTTCCCCAAAATGCTCCCACCAACTCTTTTCACAGTGGCCACTGAGCAGTTATCAGGTATCTGCTAGGGAAAGTAAGGGTTTATGCTGGATTAAATCTGTCAGACTAAAGCTCCAGTCCTCCAAATTGCCTAATCCTCTCCATTTTACAACTTGAAAACAAAAAAATTAAATCTGTGAAAACCAAAAGAAAAGCATCAACCATGTATTTTAAAAACATTGGCATGGTTTCCTACCAACCGTAGCACTATCTGGTTATCAGTTTTACAGTGGCTTGGATTTGACCTCCACGTAGAGAATTAGCTTCAAGCAGGCACCACTTGAATGGGTGATTTTTAGTCTGCATAATTTTATTATTCCTCCGACTATCGCAATCAAGGACATTAGCATAAAGGGCACACTTTGAAGAGGTTATTACTGAGCACTTATCACTTAAATCCTCAGATCTTTTTCATGTAGCTATGGAGAGAACATTTTCATGAGCTTGAAGAATTTTTTTCTTGTTGTTTTTCATTTCCAAGGAAACAAATAAGAATGACTTTGAAGAGCTGATTAGCCTATGAGCTAATTTATGGATTTTTCACAGTCTAGTTCTTTTCAGCCTCTTGCATGGAACTGATTTTTGTTTGGACTAAGACTGTAGATATTAGTTAATACAGACAGGATTTTTAAAGTAGCTTAGCACTGGCTGCAGTGTTCTCCTCCAGTTTAATGGGAGTTTTGCTGCTAATTTTGATGAAAACAGCAGCGAAGGCTCTTGAAAATCTGATTTTTCCTGCTTGCTGAATCCTGTGTGTTCACATAGGAGATATATTTAAAGCTCTTTTTATGAAAGAACAGACCATGTTCCATCAACAGTAAGTTAGCACTGAGATATTTGATGACAAAATCTAGGCCAGGATAGTCAGGGAAAATGCTTTGTGCCAAGTAGGGGGGAGAGGGAAGGGCTGTGCTGAGGTGATCAGGCAGAGTCCTGAGTCCTTGGTTTCTGCAGGTGAACACAGGCAGAAGTGCCCAAGGGCTGATGTATGGGATGTGTCACAGTCTCTGCTCCTGGTGGCAATTCACAGGGTTCTCAGATTTGCCATTCTACATTCTGGGGTATGTTTGATTACACAGCATCTTTGGAAGACAACTAGGACCAGGCCTCCTATAAAATGCATTTGAAGAAAGCTTGTTGGTGTTGTCTAGGAGGTGGGTAGTGAATATTGCAAATACACTGGTGCAGCATTACTCTGGCACATGGGACCTTTAAATTCAAGGCCATCCCATTCCTCTTGGCTCAGAAATCTCAGAAATCTGAATCCAAGAACTGTAACTGTATGATTAGATGGTTTTCTTTAATTTTTATCGTTGTTGCCGCTTTTTTGTTTTAATGAGAAAAGGTTGGTTTGGGAACTTCACTCCAGGAACAGCTCCTGACTGACAATCCTGGGAGCACATAGGTGTGTCCTTCTGACATGGAATCAGACAGAAATGTCTCATTTAAAACATCTTGCATTCAATTAATTTCTGCTGAACATACAGCTTCACCCACTAAAACCTCGCCTTGGTCCCTGGCAGACTGTCTTGCCTTTGAGAACTTACTGCCTCTATGTTCAGCAAATGAACATGGGGTTGTCCAACGAAATTTTTGCCCACCCAAATAATTACAAGAATCTCGACCTTAGAGGGCATTTTAGGCTTCCCTTTCCCCTTTATACCCCCTGTTCCTTTTTTGTGGATACTAGCAAAGAAGGCAGTCAAGGACCCATTAGAGCAGAAAAATCTGCACTGCTCTTTGTTCTTTATGTCTTTAGCCTTATCATTTTATTTTGAATGCTGTAGGTAGAGTTTCTAGAAAACTATGCATATAGCTCAGAGGCTGTGAGAAAAACAGTCCTGTTCCTACTGCTGACCTACTGGATGACCTTAAATAATTTGGTCCCCACTTTCTCATCTGTAAAACTGGGAAACTAATTATTTACTGACCTTGCAGGTCTGATGCAAGATGACCCTCTCCACTGTGCTCTATTCAGATAAAGCACTGTGGTCTGACTGGCAGCTTGCTGTCTCATTGCAGCCCTGTGGTACTTTTACCCTCTTTTTCTCCTCTTGCATGTGGACAACTCTGAGGCTCCAACACAGCAACAGCTGCTGCCTCTTATTCTGGTGGCAGCACTTTGCCCCGCTGGCGACGATATTAGCTTTTTTCTTTGGTTTGTCTTAGCAGGCCCAGGAGGAGGAATCTGTGTTTGTTATCCTGGCTAAAGGTAATGCAATGGATCTGCAGTCTGTAAATGCTGAGGACCTCAAAAAATAAGAGAAAAGAGGACAATAAGTCATGTGATTTTTAAGATGACCAAAATGTTGTGCAAAGGAAACATCCTTCATGGTTTTTGGTTTCCTTAACTATCCTGGCACATTGGAACCACAAACTAGAATATGGAGAGTGAAGCAAAGTCAGCCAAACAGATAAATTGATGTTATGAATCCAGGACAGGATATGTCTGATTATCCTTTGCAACTTGACTGATATGGTTTGCTCTATTTATGGCTGAGCCTTTCTGTGATCTTACAGGAAATTGCTTCCTGTACACGCCGTTCTTAATAGATTTTTAAATTCATGGCTGTTCTAGGAAAGTGGATTATAATACAACAGATTATGCATTTTTCCCTAGCTTTTAAGGAGCAGCCTTAATGATGGTTATTGTTGATGAGGGCATTACAGAGCGTTCGTGTAGCAACCACCTTGAATAGCTTAGTGTTGAAAGCTTTAATTTTCCATTTAATAATAGTGAAACTAGTTAATACTAATTTTATACAATCACTTCCTAAGCTTCTTAGAAAGCATGCAGTCATGGATTTAGCCTGTGCCATGGGGGAATGCCATACATCATGAGGCTCAAAAAACCCCAGAGTTATTAGAGCTATGTGTAATATTTTACATTCCGCCTCGGATCCACTTTGTAAGGCCTCTGATTCACGGGCAATGATGACTTCCCCAGAGATGGCTGCAGTGATTCCTGCCGCCGGCTGTCTGCCCCACCTCTCTCTCGGAAGTTTTCATTCACGCCGTGAAGGTGGCTCAGCTGTTTGGGAGGCAGCTGTTTAACCTGCATGGTTCGCAGACCAGTAATATTAACAGAAAAACTGGCATCGGCTCTGGCTCTCCTTAATACACCAAGCTGTAATTTGCAGTGGTTCAATTACTGCCACACTAGCAGCTGAGCTGTCTCGAAGCAGGGGCAGGGCTCAGAGGTGAAGGTGGGAACCCCTACAGCCATCCACTGCCATCCCTATTCATCAGCCAGATACCCAGATCTGGGTTGGGGTTTGTAAACATGCATGGCAGTTCCTACATATATTCAAACAAACAGCTCTTTTCTCAGACTGACGTCCCACCTTGTCCCATGATACCCTGCAAGGGGGCTATGGTCTCGCTGCATCCCATGGGGGTTTCTATGGGGAGGAGGCAGTTCTGCCTTTGGGACAAGGACCCCCATGGAGCACTGGGGCCTTGGGAGGGATGAAATACGCCTTCTCGCGTAGGGCCAGTGCAGGACGAAAACCCTACACGTGTCTCGCTGAAACCTGCTTTTGAGGTTTCTGTGGTAACTTCTTCAAAAGCAAATGTCAGAGGGTAATATTCGGTTGGGGATTTCACAATTCACTCTTACCTAAGATGCCCAGCCAAGGGGCAGAGTCAATACCGTGTTATTTAACCAGCTTATGTGGGACATACCAGCCTGTTACTGGTTCACGGGAAAGCCTCCCCCTCCTGTGGCCGTCTTGCTGTGGGTGCCAATAATCAACACCCAAGACTGCCTTGCTGCTGAAAATCACTCACATTTTTTCCCCACAAGTCACTCATGGGCTGATGATCTTTAGTGAACAGCTTGTGCTTTCTGCCTGTGTTTGGTCTCAACAGCAGGACAAGACATCACGTTTGCCATCCAGTCAGACAATAACTCACAGCTGTTTTTAGAAAAAAGGGGAAAAAAAAAGGAGGAATGAAGCCCGATTTTGAGGGCTTCAACAGTTCCTGTTTTACATTGGACATGTCCTTTTCCTTTCGTTTCAGGTGCCATTGAGGGAGATTTTTTGCGAAGTGTGGCTGATGTCCTAATGGTGTCCTTCAGAGCAAGGACTGAAAATTGTTTATGTGGGAATCTCAGGCCACGTTTGTGCTTGGTTGTGGTAACCCCAATGTGGTCAGCCCCAATTACTGCCCTCCATAGGGCCAAGTCTGTCGGAGGGGCAGCATCTTCCTCCTACGGACATGCAACCTGTCTGAGCCCTCCACTGTCTCTGAGCAGGGGCAGATCAGAGGAGGGAGGAGAGGGGTGTTCAGGGGTGGGATGCCTAAATCATTGGGATGTGCTGAGAGGGGACGTGCAAGCAGAGAGGGGTGTTTATAATACGAATAAGAGAGTGGGGCTTTTCTGGGGCTGGTTGCTGAGGGTGGTAGAGGCTGCTCTGGTGTCAAGGCTGGGAGGTAGGGGTTGTGGAGATGTAGATAGGGGTTGTGGGGATGGAGAGGCTACAGTGGGAAGTCTAAATCATGAGCGCTGTGAGGTGACAACCACAATGCTGAAACAGGACAAGCAGGGGACTTAGAGAGTAAGGTACTCTGTCTCAGGCTGCGTTTAAATTTCCTATGCGGCACTCCTGCTTCTTCCCAAAACCTTGGCTCTTCTTGCCTTTGAAGCAGGATTCACACAAAAGCCTACTAAGAAGTTCCCATACTTTTTTTTTTCTTTTTTTTTTTTTTTTTTTTCCTGCAGGAAGCAGAGCAGTCCTAGTTGCATATTCAGTAGTAATTTACATGGTTTTGGTTAGTTACACAAGATATGGGGAGTTTCTCTTCCCCTAACTTGAATGTCTTGCACAACTAGTCAGCATAGTGTGAATTGTCAGTGTGAATTGTCAGCCCTACAATCAGGACTACCAACTGCAGTTTGCCCTGACAAAGGAGACAGCAGAAACACAGGGGGGGTTGAGAACAAGAAACAAAAATAATTAAGCACGGACAGACTTCCCTCAGGAAGAAACTGAAAAGAATAGGACTACTTTGTTAGAGAGCAGATGACTAAGAGCTATGCAAATTAATGAATGGGATAGAGAAAGTCGGGGGGGGGTGTGTTCCTGTTTACCCTCTTGAGCTATAAAAGAACAAGGCAACGGTCAATTAAAGGGGAAGCAAAAAGTATCAGGTGACAAAACCCACTTTGCTTAGGATGGGATTGAGTTGCTTTTGAGGAGTCTGTCTCACCACGGAGTGTGGATGGAGCCTCGAGGACTGCACAGCTTGTAGGCACTTAAGCAGATGAATCCCACAGTGTTGTTTTTTAAGGGATACTTATTTAAATGGAAAATGAGGATAAAAATAGGAGATGGTATGCATTTGAAAGCATTAAGAATTCTTTTTTCTGACTGCTGTTTTCATGAATGCAGGGTAAAAATTTCCTTTGTGGACAAATATACAATTTTTGAGCATCTTTTTCTGCTGCAGCAGAGTGCATTTTATTGGTTCCAGCAGTCCTCTCCTGCCACTATCTGACAGTTATATGGCCATTTAAGATGACATTGCCCTTTGTGCTAATTTCCTGCTATTAGCCTCCTAGTATTGGATGTCTGATTATTGGCTCCCTTGCTCACAGCAGGTATAAGCATTTCCATTACAGGGACTGGGAGCAGAAGCTGTAAGAACACAATAAAAGGCTGATAAACACTCAAAAGAAAGACTTTCTCTTCCACAAAGAGCTAGTATGAGAAAAAAACAGAGGCAAAGGATGAAAAAAAGGGGAAAAGCATCTAACATGTTAGTTAATACTATAATCACGCTTAGAGTCATAGGTTGCAACTGGAGCTATACTGGATACTTCAGATATATGGGACCGCTCTGTTCCAGTGATCTAAAACGGTACCCAAAACTCATCTGAAATGTTGGGTCACAGCAACCAATTCATCTTAGATGCAGCAGATGATATAAAGACTCTCTATTACCTGAATCAACTAGAACTTGAATTCTTTGAGTTATTCTCCGGCGTCTTGCACAAACATGATCTGATGCCTAAAGGCTCCAATTAGGAAAGGGAGCACAAAATGAGCTGCTCACCTTATTGAGATGGTGCTCAACTACCAGAGTAAATATGGGTGAGGTAGAAAAAAACTGATTACTAACTGCATGGGAAGATAAAGGACTTGGCAGAAATGGACTAGTGCCCAAACAAGCCTCAGTAATGAGAGAGGGTAGGTTTTCCTTGCTTGTGTAGTGGTCACATACTGACATACATTCACCACAGAAACTCGCTGTGTGCTTGCAGGGCTCTAGGACAGTTCTTCTGGGACTAGAGGTCATGCCCCAAGTGGCGTCCTGACTCAACAGATACTAAACTGTTTGGATTAATATTTAGAGTCATAAGAATGTCAGAAACTGAGTTATAACAGGGAAGTGTTTGAGAACTGCTGTGTGAAGAGCTTTGCCCTGTAAGATGTTGCATACCTGACATACCTGTCCTAGCAAAGTCAATGAAGACATACCTGTGCACTGAGTTGAGCATGTACTAAAGTGCTTTGCAGGGTCATTGCAAGCATATGTAGCCGAGTCAAGTCTTGGGGAATTTCTGGTGCTTCCTCCCACTCCACATTTAAAAATCTTTGGATCTTTGGATTCAGTGAAGAAAAACATTATCCAAAAAGTTCTGTATCAAAATACGTCTTACAATAAACATGAATAACCAATATTGACATTTGCAGTGGTCTGGATGTTTCAGACAGCTTACAAGATTATAAAGCAGGAAACCATGCTATAGCCCGAACCATTCTGACGTTAGTAGGGGATGAAGAGCCAGGTGGAAATGTCAGACATACTGTCTCCCTACACTTTCAGTGGGGTTATAATGAAAGCGATATTTGGCCTAAAGACGCTAAAGACTATATTTTCAGAGTAGCTGCCTGAATTTTGAAATGTGATAAGTGGCTTGACTTTCAGAGACACTGATCCTAACGGTTGTATCTGGAAGGTAGGGCATGTTTTGTAATTTTTAGGGTCAGATGGGTCAGGCAGATGATCTCATCTGGCTACTTGAAACAGGCCATACCATTTAACTTAGTAATTCTTTCGGCTGAGGGAATTCTTCTCCTTTGTGTAAGCAAACACGGCAGAGCTCAACAATACATGCTAGTTTTTCAGTTCCTTAATGCCTACGGTTAACAGGACTGATTCTCTTGATGGTAAGATTAAAACCAAGGAGTTACTTCTTGCCTGGTATTTCTCCCCTCATTGTAGACAGGCAATGCTCAGCTTTAACTTCTATTAACAAGATACTTTTTTAGTTTCCAGGCTAAGTCCTTCATGTAAACTCTTCCTACCTTTTTACTTCCTGTGGCCCTTATGCCCAGCTCTCTCTGGCCAATCCCTACTGTAAAGCCCACAAAAAGCACGTCAACGAAACAGACTGGTGATCTTTGGAATTCACCATAATTAAAACCAGAAGAAAGCATAATGGGAAATGGTTGTTAGAAACAGGTAAAGTTGGACTAGAAAGTTCAGACCACAAGGAAGATTTCTTCAGTCAATTTTTTATGAGAAGGTTACTTTTTTTGGGAAAGACAGAGGCTTGTTGAATGATGTGTTTATTTTCTACCATTCATAGGTAAATCATGCTGCTTAGTCCTTCAAAAACACAAGTCATTTTCTGTTTCTTTGCATGCCCATGTTCAAATGAGCAGCAACCTTATTTGTTGATCTGGCTACTACAACTTCTAAGTGTTGCTCCTATGTGTCTCATATTATAGTTCCAATATTACTTTCATGTAATTTGGGGTCCCCTCACTTTTCTAACAAATGTACTCTGATCAGAACCCTTGGCATAAAACTGGAAGGAGAGTCTACTGTGCTGACCAGAGGAAAAATGCCTACAGGATCATGAGACTTGTTCCTCCTGATTGCAAAATGAGTGTCCCTTTGATGATTTCTGTTACCTCATGTAGTATATCTGGCACATGGCTCAGAAATCTGACATAACAAACATTTTAATATGTACCTGGATTTAGATGCCAGCTCAGATTTTGTCAGCACAAGCAGTGCTCACATGCAGATGTATACCCTAAGATTTTCTGGGATATGCCTTTGAATTCTTGAATTCACAGCATATTTCCAATCTTCTACTGTGTGCTTAAAAATCAGGATTTACCAGTAAAAGAAGAAGATGCTGCACCAAAAGAAGCACGGACAGCAGGTTGAGGGAGGTGATTCTGCCCCTCTACTTCACTCTTGCGAGACCCCACCTGGAATACTGCATCCAGCTCTGGAGCCCTAAATATAAGAAGGACACGGACCTGTTGGAGCAGGTCCAGAGGAGGGCCACAAAGATGATCAGAGGCTTGGAGTACCTTTCTTATGAAGACAGGCTGAGAGAGTTGGGGTTGTTCAGCCTGGAGAAGACAAGGCTCTGGGGAGACCTTATATGAGCTTTCCAGTATCAGAAGGGGGCCTACAAGAAAGCTGGAGAGAGGGACTTTTTACAAGGGCATATAGTGATAGGATGAGGGGTAATGGCTTCAAACTGAAAGAGAGGAGAGTTAGAATAGATATCAGGAAGAAATTTTTTAGTCTGAGGGTGGTGAGGCACTGGAACAGGTTGCCCAGAGAAGTTGTGGATGCCCCATCCATGGCGGTGTTCAAGGCCAGGCTGGATGGGGCTTTGAGCAACCTGGTCTAGTGGAAGGTGTTCCTGCCCATGGCAGGGGGATTGGAACTAGATGATCATCAAGGTCCCTTCCAACCTAAACCATTCTATGATTCTATGATAAATATTTCATTAACATAATGTGTTGCAACAGACAGATCTTGTAAGAAGACCTCCATCAGTGCTGAAAAGCATGTTCGAAGTTGAATCTTTAGGTTCACCTTGTGGTTATCTGCCTTGTCACTGCCCTGCTTATGGGTCACAAAAATCTAGTTTCTGCCTAAAGTTTCATAGAATCATAGAATACCAGGATGGAATTTGATTCTTTTTCTCGAGTTGTGCTTATCACATTGCATGAACAGTGACTCCATAAGGAGTCAAATTAAGGGAACTGTGGTGGGTTTTTTTTTGTGTGTGGATACTTTAGGTTTATTGTTATAATTTAGAACTTTTGTCCATTAGTAATCTGAATCTCCCACTTGAATTTAACTCTTGAAAGCATCAGCCATACTGAGTACAAAGGCAGGTGTAACAATCTGCACCTCAGATTGTTCATACTGATGACCCTGTGTGAAAGCCCCTGAGTTAAGCAGTATGAACACAAGCACCAGAATGGGAAAAGAGTCGTGATGGCCTTGATTCCAACTTCGAGGTTTAGTCTCAAGGATGTGTGGCTAAGCCATCATTGTGTGTGTGACGGAGGGTACGTGAATGTGTGTTACAGTGGAGACATCTAAGTATGACCTAGTCAATGTTGAATCTTTTGTATTAAGTCGATGAGAAGAAGAAACTGGATTGAAATTGCTTCTGACTACCCATATAGTGAACCTAAGGCGATTAGAGTTTGACTTTTGGAGAATGAAGGTGAAGGAATCACACTCATGGGGACTAGCTGCCTGTCATGCAAACCTGGCTCACAGATATGGCAGTGTCAGCACTGTCAGGTTTGCTGAAAGCAAAGATGCTGTATTGCATTCTGAGGATTTTGCTTATCTGGAATATTTCTCAGAGCTGTAGTAACTTATTGCAGCCCACAGTAACAAACTGCTGTTTTCTGAGGAAATCTGAGCTTATGCAATTTACTTCTAACAGAAAGTGTATTCAAGGTTGAGACAGTGCAGACTTCCCATGCACCGAGAAAGCCTCTCTTGAAGGCAGCTGAGTGTTAAAAGGTGCTTATTAACTTCTCTACTTTTCTGGGCATCTCATGTAAATGGAATGATGAGGACTTGACAAAATCATCTGTCTTGGCAGTATACAGGCCTCCTTCTTGAAATCCAGCTACTGCTGGCTGCGTTCGTACCAGAACTGGAAAATCAAGACATACAAACAAAATGGTAGGAATGATTTCCAGTCTCTTGATATTGCTCCAAAGCTGAAAGAAGTGTCAGCCTGAGGATCATGTTTTAGCGTATCATTAGTAGTTGGCTTCTTTAAATTCCCCTAGGTGGGCAGTTGCATCATTTAAGCATTAAAACTCTCCAGTTTATATCAGGCTTCTTCTAAGCTAAGTAAAAGAGTTCTTGCTAATGAGAAGCAGTCTTTCTCTAGAAGAATTCAGTCAAACAAGAGTGAGGGATGACAGAGCTGGGGGAGGGAAATTAATTCCCATGGAGATGAAGGTCAGGCAGTAAGTTGGTGTCAGAGCCAGGACCAGAAACAAGTTCCTAGCGTACTGGATCAGGCTACTCTCAGCTTCTTCTGTCAGCTGGTGGGATGGAAAGAGGAGTTTGAAATAGGCTGTTAAATGGAGAAAAGAGGACCTACCCGCTTCACTGACTTTACCAACAGAGGTTCTTGAGAGAGGGTTTTTTCATTAACAGTAGGGGAAAAGGGAAAAACAAAGCATTTACAACATTTTCAGCCTAGTGTTGAGGATGTTACAGTTTCAAGGCAAGTGTAAGTAGAAAGCACAAGATGCCAGTGCTTGTGTTCACCAGCAAGTTTCTCGCAAAATCAGCTGACTTTGCAGTTTCTGACGGCAAGTGTTGCAATGGTCAGAGGCTCTGTTTCATTTCTCTGTGAAATACCTCTGAGGCCCTTTGGGCTAACTCCTTATGTGATCATAGACATTCTATTGCCTAACTTTCAGGCACCCTGCTGTCTCGTGGCATCCCCAGCCCTGGGTTAGGCACTCAGACTTCCTTCCCATGCAAAGCTGGGGGAGTGTTAAACCTCTAGCACAGGTTTTAGCTCTCGTTTTCCTGGTAGGAAAACCCAACAGTTAGGCCCCTTAAACAGGGTGCCTTCCTCTAGGACAGTCCCGATACAGACTGTATATGATGAAGACCTCTTCTGTTGTTAGAACTTGCCAGCACAATCCTTTCCCATTGAGGAGAGGAACATGTCTTCTCACTGTTAGCAAAATATTCAGAGCTAAGTCTGTCATTTGGGAGACAAGACACACATTTTCTAGTTCTTCTTCCTCTTGAGTTGTTGGAAAAGGGAACAAATGTAAATATCCCTCATTCTAAGGGCACTCACTTAGGTATGGCTTAAAATGAGATGGTGATAAACATAAAATTGCCTTCTCATCAGTGGTCTTCTGTATCAGGCCTGGCCATGAAGTTGTGCCCATGTATAGAGTGTACCTAGAATATACCTATTGGTTTGGGACCTTGGAGACAAGTGGGAGAATATCTAGGTTCAATCCTGCCCAGGCAGGATTAGGGCATCAGTTAAGATGCTATCGAAAAGCTTGATAGTGTCAGAAGCAAGAGGTTGCTTCTGGCATGAACTTGATTGCTTGTAGCTCTAGATGTCAGCTGAGCAGGGTTTTTGAAGATCTTAGTGATAGTAAGATGCCTTCTGAAGCCCTGCTGAAAGTAGGCCTTTTTTTGAGTCACACCCTCCTTGTCCAGTCTTGCCACCTTGCAAATAATGCATACAAGTCTCGTTTGGTACTAGCAAACTCTGAAGGACAAAATGTTAATGTCCTAATCTGGACATGAATAATTCCCTTCACTAAAGTTTAAAAGGCTGTAGATTTTTTTTTTCTACAACATTAGCTAAAGGCTAAAACTGTATTTCAAAGCCTGACTGGCTAATTGTAACATGATGATCTTTTAATGGAGAAAAGTACTTCTGTACATGGCAGGACAACTGCCTTTTCTGTACTGAGATCTATTTCTTTTCACAAAACAGAAGTATTCTGGACTGGATAAATGAGAAGTACCCTGAACCTTTTGTTTACTTCAGAAGTGTAATGTATGCTTATGGGCAAAAACTTCTGACTGCAAGTATTTTGAGGGATGAGGAAAATGCATGAACCCCGTTTTCTTCCTTTTTTGGCAGGAAAACTGCACTGTATGTATAGAAATATACTGTGTATTGCTGTCCTTCAAGGAAACAGGCAATTGTCTTTCCATCGCCCTCTGCTTTGCACAATCCTTTATAGCAGTGCAGAAAAGATGGACCATCATTTACTTGTGACAGCACAATATCTTACCTCGGTGGCACGCAGCTGTAAATGGTAGCATCTGGTCCAGAACAACAGAAGGGTGGACAATTCATGTGGAGTGAGCTGGAGCTGAAGAAACGAACCTTTACTCTGTAAGGAGATATAATTAAAATGTAGGATACAATAGGAAGGGAGCTGGTAGAGGAATGCAATCTTTGAAGAAGTTAATGACCCACCTACCCTAAAGGTGAACAGTTCTGAAAAGTGATGTTCCAGCCGGGGTGTTGCCTCATGTCTCTGCTATTGTAGAATACCATCAGTTTATGGTCCTCTAGTAGCTGAAAGCTGAGTTCAAATTAAAGAGCTTGGAAACTGGACAGGGTCTCTAATGGGTCAAGAAATATGGATGAAATGACAAACTGCTACACCACAGGTTGGCAAATACAGTGTAGACTGTCCCTGTGGGGAGAAATATCCATCCTAGTGAGTGTGATGCTAGTCAAAATGAAGGAAGAAAGGCACAACCTCTGCGATGAAGCATACAGGATAACTGCTGATCTAGCTATCATTTAGGACTATTCACTAATTAAGATTTACAATATCCGTTGGTGGTACTCTTGAGGGAAAAAACTGCAACATCTGCTGTAGCCTGGCCCACTGAGGCTGGGGTCATGGAGGTGCTCGCAACATTCTCCCTGCAAAGAATTAGTCCAGCCCATTTTTCAACGGAAAGAGTAAGACTTCTCAAACTCGTGTTTAATTACCCAAGCCCTACAGCTGATGGAAGCACTAGGATATTCTAGGGAGATTGCTGGTCACCATTTCATACATAGCTTCTTGTCCAATTAATGCACCTTTTCCTTAACCACGCAAACAAAACTCTGCACTTGTGGGAATAAATATACAAATGCAAACTGTCCACAAGAAAGCTCTCATTCTATTTCTGGGTTTTGTTTTTTTTTTAAAAAAAGAAGAAAGAAAGAAAGTTTCTGCTTCTTGCAATGCACACTTTCTAGCATTCAGCTGATTTGATGCAGTTATTCCTGATTTACATCCATATGAATGAGTAAAGAATCAGGCCCTGGTTGAGAAATACACATTTCCACAGCACCACATTACAAGAGTCCTTAATTCCCTGATCCTAACCCTGGAATGCAAGGAAGACTTGAAGTTTGGCAAAGGTTGTAGCCAGATGCAGTGTGCTTCTATGTTCACACCCTCCCTAATTATTAGTCTTTAAAAAATAATAATAAAATGCAAATAACTTACACCTGGTAAAGCTGGAAAGGCAAAGAAAAGCAGTAAAGAACCTGGTAGATGTGGGAGTGTTGTTGTTGTTGTTATTATTATTATTATTATTATTTTTTTAATCAGACAAATACACACCTGTCTAAAAGTTCCTCAGACTTGGTCTGGTATTGCTTTGGTATCCCCTTTTAATGCATTGAGGTAATGTCCTTTGGTTGTGTTACTTATTTGAACAGATGATGGGGGCTGGAGGAAGCTATGCAGGGAAACATGCTAGAGATAGAAGAGAAGAATTCCCACCCACGCAGTAGGCATGTACTGTAATAATGGAATAATTATGTGCAGTTTGTTTATAGCTGTCTTCCCCTAGCATCGACGCCTTGGGCTAGAAGTGAAGCAGGATGGGTCCTGCAATCAGTTTTCACAATCATGTTTTCGCCGCGATTTGTATTTTGTTCCCCATTAGAAAGCAGAGCATGTCTAGAGCAAATGCAGTGGTTTCAGCCCTTCAGGATACTGCAAATTTGCTCGAATTTGGGGAGGAAGGGGGTGTTCATGAGTGACTGGTTTGGATTTGTCCCATGACCTGTGGACCCAGAAATCTGTAATGATGGTTCTCACTCCACGCTCCCAATCTGCCCAGAGTTGCTCAGAGCTGGATCAGTCTTGGCCTGAGACATTTGCCAGCCTTTCCAATAACGAATGCTGGGCTGTGGATAAAAACCAAAGCCAGATGGCTTTGTGTGGTGGAGATGGCTAAGTAACCGTTACTGCAATGGACTGTACGGCAGGGATCCGTTCTCGGTGTCTTTGAAGCAGGTTAGAAATTGTCCTTGTGGATTCTTCCTGCCGCTTGTTAATAAAATTAATTAAGTCCTGTTTTTTTGTGTTTCATCATGCACTCGCAAAGTGCTGATGGTAAAATGATGATGATTTTCCTTCTGCTGGCCCATCGAAATTTATTACAGGCTGCTGTAGGCTTCATGCAGCTGCCATTTTGTGTTCAGTTCAGCTGCAGTCTGCCACAGATGTATACACGGCATTTCATTTCCACTGGCATTTAGGAAAACGTTTCCAGACAAGCAGAGTATCCACAGGATGAACATTATCTTTCTCTTGCAGAAGGCTGCATACCATGTCTGTGCAGTCAAGAAGAGAAATGGGAAGTATTCACAGATTAACTGTGGGGAGGTCAATAAACAGACATTGGACTGGGAAACAACTGGAGAACTCCCAAGATAATTTTTGACATGATAGCCACACCTGCTGCATTGGTTCTGTCACACAGGTTGTGAACTTTGGCAGCAAATGGCTTATTTCATATGCATTTGTGCAGCACATGACATGATGAGGGGCTTGACTGGAGGTTTCGTGAATAGAGCTATACCTTGGAAACTCAGCAGAAATACTGCCACCACATTTATATGCAGAGTAGACAAGAATGTGTACACCACGCACTGGCTTTGGAAATGCCTTGGAAATTCAATAGAGCTGTTATTTAAGGGGTCAGAGAAATAATACTCCTGAGCTGACAATGAACAATATACGAGGCAGCTGTTAACATTGCCTTACAAATGCAGCAGACATATCCCTTTCCTGAGGATGTTACAAGCTGGAGTGCTATTTTAATCAGCTAAAACTGTTGAGAGGAATGTAGAAAAGTATGATTTTGTTATCAAAACTGTTCTAAACAAGCCGGAATGAAAAATCAGCTTTGCCACATTAAAAAAAAAAATTGTCATAGATCTTATGTAAAAAACAAATTTGGAATATATGATTTCTAACTGTTTAAACAGTCCTGGTGCTCATGCCTTGGCTTCGGTAGGGTGTTGCTGGGGAGATGGGACAATGGAAAGCCTTCAGGGTTGCAGGTAGATGCCAGCCACTGCCGTGGGCATACCTGTTCCCTGGAGTGCTGCTCA
The DNA here is from genome assembly GCA_008711295.1 of Anarhynchus alexandrinus. Classification (NCBI taxonomy): domain Eukaryota; kingdom Metazoa; phylum Chordata; class Aves; order Charadriiformes; family Charadriidae; genus Anarhynchus; species Anarhynchus alexandrinus. The sequence goes on along the minus strand of VUYV01000032.1, from coordinate 2,638,244 downwards.
AGTCGAGTAGCAGGAATGAACCAAGCAATGGCTACGCCAGCCACCTTGACTCCCACTGGGGATTTGATGGAACAAGTGCACTTTAGTGCAATACTGATCTCACTTAATCAGGCCTTTCTGACGGGCAGCTTTTCTGCTGAAATGCAGTAGCTATGTCTCATAGTTCTCTCCCTTGGATCCCACCAACGGTAGGGCCATATGGCCATAACAGTGGTCATCTTCTCTTCCTATTCCCACAGCATATGTAGGAAGTTACCTAAAGCAAATGGGTGAATCAAGAATAAATAGCAAGGTGTGGTGGGCTAATAGTGATTTAGGAACCAGCACTTCTCTGTTTGACTTACTATGAATGATTGACCACGGGGCCTTGGGTAAGTCACTTCATATTTCTATGACTCAGTTTCTGCCTCTGAAACAACTGTCTGCTGATCTCACTGGGGTAGTTTTAAAGCTTAATTTACTTATATTTTATAGCACTTTGAAGATGTGAACTACACCATATTATGGGAAACATTGGGAGTCATAAAAGAAAGAGTCGGTGTTGCAAGAGGAGGTATGATAATGAAGCCTAAAGTCAGAGACTTAATGCCTCAGTTCTTTGCTGAATCAAAGCCTAAGACTGTGAGTTCTTTGAAACAGACTCTCCTCAATTAGAGGCCTGCTCAGAGCTCAGCATAATAGGGCTACGACATAGCTGGGGCCTCTGAGCCCTTCTGTAATAAATGATTAGGAACATAAGCTTGAAGATGGCACCAGCTGCAGGACTGCTACAGGGCCCTGTAGGGTCTCTCTCTTGCTCTCACGGCTCTTAGGTTTTTTATTATCTTCAAATCTCTGTACCTTGTTCCATTCTCCAGGTCATTAAAGCATTGTTCATGCTATAAATAAAGAAGATGAAATTACAGGGTACTTATATGCACGCTAGCTAGGAAGCTGAATGGGCATGAAAGGGCTTCCTGGTTTCCTTCCAATTCAAAATGTTATTGAGTTACTATGTAATCAGATAAATGAGTTGTTAATCAAAGTGATGTCAGCTTGGGACATACTATAGAAAAATGATTCCGTTGTAATCAGAACTGTATAATTAAGCAATGAGGCATGACAGGGCTTGAGTTATAGCACGATAATTTTCACCTCAGCGCTACTGATGAGGGCCGTGGCTGTCTGCCATCCAAGTACCCAAATATGTCTTGTTGTACAACAACCCTAGCGCTGAAACATCTGAGGTAAATTGGAGTAAAAACTATTCTTTCATCTTCACCTCCCCCACCCCCCTGCTCCAGGGTGAAGCATTTCTATGATCAGCTGGGTCAGGTTGAGCCCAGTGCATCTGGGAGGGAGTCTGACTATGTGTCTGTCTGCTATTAGAATATTTATGGCATGAATGCATTGTGCTTAACATGAGTTTAACGTGACAGCGGGGTATGGGATCCTTCACAGGGGCAATGATTTCATTGATAGTTGCTATTAGTTAAATTTCAGCAAAATGCTTAATGTTACAGAAAAAGCCCACAAAAATGGTCCCTAACAAGACACGCTTAGAGTTTCCTAGACTTAAGCCCCCTTGTCCTCTAAGTCTGAGACGTTTAAGTGAGGAATTAGCTTAGACATCTACAGTCCTCTCTTCCCCATCACCCCCATCACCCTTGGGATAGAGAGAAAATTGGATAGACTTAAAGGAAGAGCTCTGAAGAAGCCTCAGAACAACATGGGCTTTGGCAACCTCCTCCATGAAGAAAGGAGAAGGCATCTTGTGAGTTAAAACTACTTCATATGGAGCAGTGACCAAATCTTGCAGTCATAGCTTGGGCAAAACTCCCACTGAAAGCACTGGGTGTTTGTCTGAGTCAGCAGCTGAAAGTTTGTTCCACAGACTCAGTTTGGAGGCGAAAATGTTGGGGCTGAAAAGTTCCCCTTTCTAACGGAGGGAAAAAATGTCACGTAAGAAAAATAAAACCGTGCCACCTCATTTTTCCCCATCATGTGCCAGCTTTGCTCAGGGGGTGGGAAATATTATGCAATTTACCCTCTCCCTCAGCGAACTCTCTCCCATCACGTCACCGTCAGCCTTGCTCTGCACAGGCATTGCTCACACTGCTGCTTTAGGAGTGGGATTTGCTGGTGAGCCCATGCACCGCACCGTTGGCTGCCTGGCCAGCACTTCCACGGTCTGCTTGTAGTTCGAAATCCCTGGGGCTGTAGAAAAAAATGTTCTATCCAAAGAAGGCATTTTTGCACCTTCTCCAGAGCCTCTTTCAGAGTGTCCCCTGTGATGGCAGTGCGGGCAGCCTTGCAGGCACCTTTGTCTTCTTGGAGGTGGAGCTGGGCTGGTCTGCTCTGGTGCTGGCAGGCATGGGCAGCCCAACACAGCTGCCTCCTGCCTCGGGACAGAGAAGGGCAGCGCTGGGCTCCTGTGGCTGCCCAACACACCTGCACCGGACAGTTTGGCTCAGGTCCTCTGCGTCACGGCTGCAAAAGCATTTGTGAACTCCAGTCAAGACCAGTGAAGCACATCATTCTCCCAGTGTTGCCTCTGTTGCAAAAATGATGTGCTCTTGGCAATACTGTCAGGAAATTCTGTTCCTGGGGCTAAATGCATGCAAAGCAAAGCTTCCCTTGTGACAAACAAAATAAAAATATCCAGATCTTGGCTGCAGTAGCAAAAATGCTCCTGGCCTATTAAAATTATGTCATTGAGAGAAGTGTCTCTGTGTCTGCTGGTGTACCTGTAAATCAGTTCAAGTGAACGGTCCTTTGAAACTCATTTCAGCTGATATATATGCTCTTGAGGATGAATGAACTTTTGAGCTGCTAATGCTGCCATCTCTCATAAGTCAAATCTCTTCTCCAGATACTTGAATCCCACGATGATAGTAAAAACTGGGAGTTTACAAGATACATCAGCATCAATTTTTTGAGAGCTTTCACCTTGGAAGGCAAGCAGCGTCCTTGGGTTGAGTGCCTGTCAAATGAGTGCAGTTGCGGTAGAGGAAGAGAGGGATTTTTTTTGCTCTCTCCTTTCAGTGCTGGCAGAAGGAGCTAGCTTGAGAGATCCTCCATTAACAAAAGAAGAGGGCAGTCATGATACAAGCTTCTCTCTGGCTTCGGATTGTATCCATGTTTCTTTGAATTGGCCACCAGAGAAGCTTTAATTATGGCGTGCTCAGAGTCCTGCCTGACTTCCTTTCCTGTAGTAAGGAAAACAGCGTATCTGGGGGGAAACCTGAAGCTTGTCTGGACTGATAGCCTGGACAGGAACAAAGTTTTCTGGGTAGGATGTTCCGAAAGTTTATGTATCCCTGCTAGTTACTGTTCCTTATATCTGATGACAAAAGGAACGCGTGAAACTGAGGGTGATAGGTCTGTAATTGGCGCAAGAGGCGGATGTTTTCGTAACATAATGTCTGACATGTGGGACTTCCTGCCACATGATGCTCTTGAAACATAGACTTTTTCAGGACTCTGAAAGCTTATGAATTTGCCTACACTAATTGAAAATAGAAAAGTATTGACCTTCAGAGGACAGGTTATGTATTAGTTATTAGGTAGATAGAGTTAACAGGCAAACCAGCATATGTTGCTGACATTTTAAAATCATGGTTGGATTTGCACGGGACTGTTCTTCTAGTGTCAGCCCATTGCTAAGCAGCCCACTGACAACTTGGGTTTGGCTCTTGCATGGCGAGATGTTCTGAAGGGTGATTCTTGCATCCTCGTTAACTGTACGCTGTGTGCAGATGCACTGTGGTTCTGTTGCGTAGGGGTTAACGTGGGATACCCAAGGCTGATGCGGGGTTAACAGTCCCCAGACTGATCTATCCTCTCCCTTCCAGATGGCCTTTTTTGTCCACCACCACTTTGACTTTTCCATCCATGACTGACTGTTCCGGTTTGCTGTAAATATCAGGATTTGCCAGTAGGGCTGGAAAAAGAGAAATGGTTCTTCTGCTGGAAAAGGAGCATCTTGGCACCTGTGGTACTCTTACAGCACTGTTTGTGAGGCACGGAGATTGCTAGTGGAAGCCAACTGTAGGCAGCATGGCTATTTAACCCAGGCTGCGAACTGAAAGAGGAGCATGTGTTTTATACTGGAGGCGAGGAGTGACTGACACATCCACATATCACCATGTAACTGAGAAGGCAGAGATCCTAAAATTGTAATCCTGAGAGGAGATCATATCCAGAATTCTCCATCTGGACTGAATTCCTAGCAAGAAAGTATTCAGTTGATGACATGAATACAAGTCTTGACCTCACATTTCTTTTTCCCTTAGACTTTCACTGAACACAGGATCAGGCATAGACTCCTTTGTGTCTGTGCGAGGCATGCTGCTGTGACAGGGAAATGACTTGCATGGTTTAGCTTTTCCATTCAGATAAGATTACTAAATAATTGAGAACTTAGTCAGAGTTCACAAAATTAGCTTTTGTTAAAAAATTTAGCAGTGCCACCTACAGGAAAGTGCCAGGAAACTCAGCGACTGTCCGGGTAGCTGCAGGACGAACTGTCCTCTCCTTCCTCTGTAAAAGAAGATTTCGCTCTCAGTGTGGTGCTCCCCTGATGAGCAGGTTTCTCATCGACATCAAAGGGAGATCTGCATGCACAGATAATGCAGAATACCTGAGAACAGAACTTTGTCCAGAAACCGCTGTCTTTGATAGCGATTGCCTTTTGATTTTAAGAGCCTCCTTCTTTTTCTTTCCCCCCACCCCCCTCAAGAGCTTTCCCAAACAGTATGTATAAGCTCTGGTCCAACTCCCAGTGGAAATGATGGCAGGTTTCCATTGAGTGCGATCCAGTCCTTAATGCCTTTCATGTATGCCAATGAAAACTCTTTACGTTGCATACTAGCACTCTTTAAAGGCTCTTGAGTAGATAGACAGATTAGATTATTTAGCACTATACAATGCAGCATAAGTGGTGCTGGTGAGTCATTAAATGGCATTCTTCCCTCTGACTCAGTGCAGAGTCAATGCCCGAGCATGTTGCTATGGGGCTCTGTGTTGTTGGAGGTGCTCTTTTTCAGACGAGAAGTAAAAACCAAGGTTCTGACCCACTATTCTTGCTACAAAGCCCGTTTGCCTGTGAGCCACTTGGTTGAACTTTGCAGAATTTTTCACCCTAGAACAAGTTATCCTTAGCTTCCAATAGAAAACTATTGTTCTTATTGCCAGGAGGGAGCAGGGTTTTGAGCTATCTGGAACAAAATGTTTTAAAAACAAGAATGGGTTATTACGAGTACACTGTGGGGTTTAAATCCTTAATATTGAAGGAAAACCTACACGGTCACTTACTGCACATTAATATTTAGCGTTCTGGTTTTGTTTACCACTTCAATCACTGTTTTCAATTACTGTTCCCTGCATGAAACCACTTTACTCAGGCCTGCTGCATATGCAGGAGAACTGACTTAGAAGATGACTACTCTGTTTTGCAGTAATTTTCAAGGTTTCAGACTGTTTTTTTGTTCCCTATCTTTAAGGCACTGGGTGCCTGGAGTGTGAGAGTCTCTCGTTTTAGCCCCATCCATCCTCCTGGTCAAAAGTTTTCATTACAGCTCTTTCTCAACTGTGCAGGGAAAGGAGTTTCACCTGGCCCTTTCATCTCCTGGCTGCTGTCCTAACCACCAGGATGTAAATTACATGACTCTCTTGCAAAAAAACTTTCTCAAAACCTGATGCCTTGACAAGAACACTTCAGTTTTGAAATCTCACTTTGTGGAAAATGTCCTGACCAGCTCCGGTATGCAGCCAAGTTTGCTTAACAAATTACATAAGCAGCCCTGAGATGTCCGCACGGCTCCTTCCGAGGAGAAGAGCTGCCCAGGCAAAATTCCAGTGTGCCTTGGGGCAGCTCTATCCTCTTGGTAATGTTCCAAATTCCCTTCTTAAGATGATAAGTGGTTCCCTACATCTCTTCTTGAAAATAAATGCACTGTAGGATAGGGAACGATGAGTATTTGTCAGTGAGGAACTGGCCTTGCTTAAGAGGGTGGTGGATGAACCTTAGGTATGATGCCATCTACTCCCCTACGTCCCTTTGCCAGGCTTGCTTCCTGCCTCAGAGAAAGTATTTTAAATCTAGCAATTGAGATTACAAGGACTTATTATAGGTTTGGGCAATTGGAAGTGAGGCAATCCGTTCCTCTTCCGTAAGGAATACTGAGACAGGGAGGGCTCCTTAGGGGCACACCAACACAGGTGAGATGGAGACCAGAGGGTGAGGCCAGAGAGCAGAAGCAGCAGCAGCTCCTTGCTTGAACATACTTGTTTCACAGTATGGCATTCCTGGCTAGCCCCGTGACTGCCTTTGCCCCTTGCAACATTTGTGCCAGCCCAGTATGATAAACCACCTGAGTTAGCTTATTTTATCTGTGTTCAGTTCTTCATTTTGCAAATTCTTATGTGGTCCTAAAGAAAACGAGATAACCATCCCTCCAAACATTAAAGTAATGCTTCATCTGGGACAGGCATCTTAATCATCTTCCTGTGCTGTGGTTATTGTCTGTAACTCCAGCTAGTATCCGTTAATGATTACCTATGAAATCCAGAGTTTTCAGAAACCTAGACTTTTTATTAAAAATCATTTAATCAAGGCAGATTAAAGAAAGGATGCCAAATGCTCAGTCCCAAACTTAACTTGGAGAAACTATTTTTAAGGGGGAAAAGCTGTATTTGGGACTGCACTCACTGATAGTTTTACTTAAAATTCACAGCAGCTGGAGGAGCTATTTCCTCATTTCTTTGGAGTGTAAGCTCAGCTGTGTAGATGCTTTCTCAGAACCTAATTGTTTCCATATGAACTCGAGGGGGGGGCACACAGAGCTATTGAAATTATTTCGATTGCCTGGGGAAGCATTCAGAATTTCCAAAGGAAAGTTTTATTGCAAGATCACATAGCCAATAACACTTACCTCCTAGAAGTCCTCTTGCTTAAAAACCCCATAGAGTAGGCTGATTAATGTCGAGCAAAGCAAGGAGACTGACATTTTTTTAATGCCACAGTCATGCCATGCAGGGACTAACTTGCATTTATTGTATAAAAGCACACTTAACATAGTACATTTTTCAACCTAGTCAGATATTTCTTTAAAAACCTACTAAGGGACTGTCCCTGTAATGAAGAGTTGATAAATGAGAGAAGTTGGGAAGAAAGCAATAACCCGTGTTTCCAAGAGACAGAGCTGATTTGGGATCAAGGGAATTAGAGAACAGAGCCCGTGACAGAGGCAGGAGCCCGATGCAGATGCCCAGCCTCAAGGTTAACTGCAGAGCCGCTCGTTGCCCTCAGTGCCTTTTCAGCGCTGTGACATTTGCGTTCTGGCTGCTAAGTCACAAATACAACCCGGTGAATTTAGTACTGGAGAGTCTCGGATGTGCTGAGCTGAGTTCCTCTGGATTTATACCATGTTAGATGAGAACAAGAGTTTCGCCTTGAAGTTTGTGGTTTATGAGATATATGGCACATACCGCTAGTAATGACAAAAAATCCTCTAGTGCCTTCCTCTGAGTTATTTCTGATTTATACCCAACGACATTTAACTTTCTTGATATTTATATCCTGGTAAATGAAAACACTCTGGGGTATGTGATCAGGAAGGGAAGTCCGTCACTTCTGTTCTGCAAGATCAGGCTGAAAATTGTTCAGTATTTTGGTGCAGATTTTCTCCCTCTCTAAGCTGACTGTGAAGGACTCGTGGAAGAAGACATAAAGATGCTGCAGAACAGACATGTGGTTACTAGATTGAAGTTTGCTCACTGTTCACAAGGGGAGGAAAGAGAGCGTGAGATGACTCACATACATATCTCCAACAGATCAGGCTTAACTGCTCTGAAAAGCAAACTGCAAATGATCCTTCCCTATGTGCAAATTCTACCCTCTGTCTGCAAACACCTGCTGGTGACTTCAGTGGGAGCCACAGATTGGGAGGCAGGATTTATATCTCTAGACTTTATCATGAGGAGAGGTTGTTGCAGGAGCAGAAAAAAGGACTGCCTCCTGCATGAAAGCCCACACATCAATTCCTGTAATATCTAGGCTTCATTTTGGCTCAGTGTTTTTAATTTGGACTCTCCCAGATAGATGCAGACACTACTGAGGAACAAAAATACTATCAGATGAATGAGAGAGTCATTAATTTAGGAAAAATTAAAATACAGTAGGGAGAGCATGTGTAGGAAGAACAGGGACTGTCCAGTCCATTGCTAGGAGAGAGGAAGCCACGGGCACATATGTAAGTGTGTCCTGAGAATATGCTGGTGATAAAAACATATCCATTGTGTCATGTTGCTATTCCTCATGCTCTTTCCTTAGAGAATACCTGAAACCGTAAGAGCAATGCAATCAAAACCCATGATGGCCGCTCTGCCCTGAAACCTGGGACTTCCCAGGGCTGAAAGCCTCTGGTCCTTCCCCCAGCAGCTGAAGAGCCATTCTGTCAAACTCCTAACTGCTGCAAGCTCGCCTCCATGAGTTGGGAACATACCTTCATACCAGACGTGCAATGCAGTTTTTTGCTGAATTAGAGAGCTGGGGACTATCTGCTCGCCAGTCACTCAGGCTACATCTCAAATTTAGCGTTAGAAAAAGGTGCAAATCTGGGAATGCAGCCTAACTTTCCAGGGCAGAGGACGAAAGGGTTTTATATGAAGACAAGTTTGTTGCTTTTTAAAAGAGGCAATTACATTGCCCTAGCAGAAATGAAGAAGAGTTCTCACAGTTTTTTTCCACAATTGCTATGAGTAATGTTTCCAGTCGCTTGGTTTGTGTTGTGCATAATGAAATATAAATACTGCGTGGAATGCTTTGTCATAGAAAAATATTTATTAATAGCAGATTTGCAATCATCATCTCGTCTTTGATTTGAGCAGGTTTTTTCTTCTCATAAGGTTCTTTCAGGCTGCTGAGCTGTGACTGATGTGTGTTTATTTCGGTTGAGTCATCAGTATCATTAATATTATCTTATTTACCAATGTTTGTCATTTTATAGCGTTTAACTGGTAGGGTGACTCACCTCAGAGAGAAATGAGAACATGAACATAACAGGCTTTTTTCCTTCTTCCCCTTTGGCTTGGGATAGGAACCGAGAATGACCTTTGAGGCGCAGCCTGAGTCATGCAGTTATCGTATTTACCTCTGCTGTTGTGAGATTAATAATTACAAACATCCCTACACACAAGGAAAAAAAACTCAAGCTTTTGTCCGCACTTTCTCTTGCCTCTCCACACCTCATGTGGAGGGACACTTTTTCAGCAGGCCACCGAGAAAAGGAAGCTCTCGGTGCTTCTCTCCCTTGTACCGGAGCAAAAGGAGGCAGCAGAGAAGAGAGTGAGGAGGAGCGGAGGAGGAAGGCTCCCCGGAGCACCCATCCTGCTGGCCCTGCTTGAACTTAGTGAAATTTGCTCAGGGCACTATGAAACATTTGCATTTGCTTTTAAGCTCAAGTGTGGGAACTGACTTAGCAGAACCTCAGCCAAACCTGCTCCTTCACAGCTAGAAACAACCTTTTCCTCTTCATATCTGCCTGGTATTAATTACTGCAGCGCGCTGCTTGCATGGCAGCAACCCGCAGAGAAAAACGTGGGCTCTTTTGTAACTGGCATTGCAGAACCAGCCTGAGAGCGCCACGAGTCAGTCCCACCGCTCTGTAACTCCTCATGAGAGGGGATTAAAAGAAGAGACCCAGCAAAGGTCTTAAACATCTAGAATTCATGTGACAAGAGAGATTAGAGCAGAATCCAGTCTCCTTGCTGCCTCCAGTATATAAGAAGGGTTGTAAAAAGTAGCTTACTAAGGGACCCCATGGCATCTCCTTCCTAAGGATGCTTTCCCCTTATACAGCCCCCTCATGGCTATGCTGTCCCTCTAGCTGAGGACTGAGGCAAAGAAAAGTTGATGACCCCAAAAGCCAGTGCGTTAAGCAGGGAACTGCCCGTAGTCAATGTATTCAGCATGCAGCTGCCTACAGCTCATTAGTCAGAGCGGCTGAGAACAGGGGTGGGTGGTAAATCCCAGCCCCAGAAGCCATAATTTAAGCACCTCCCTGTAGCCCTGTGTCTACTTAGAAACGCTTGCTCCAAAATGGGTAGGGGGTGGTGGGAAGGCGATAGCAGGGACAGTAAAAATTAAAGTTTGGAAATGCACATCCCTTCTAACTTTTGAGTGGGATTCTCGTTTTTCTGTTCAGTGAAGGATTTGGAGTGTACCACATACCCCCTTGTACCAATCCAGCAGCTACGGAGCACTTGCTCTCCCCTGAGCCTCAGGTCTTTCAAATCTGCCTATACTATTTCCTTGAAAAATGCCCTAAATACGGCAATACAGGCTGCTATACAGGCACGGCACCCTTCTTTTCTTTTACAGACTTGCCACTATGCAGAAAATGTTATACTTGCTGGCTCAGAAAGGGCATAAAGCAGCAATGGTTTTGCGCAAAACTGACCCCAGACTGAAATCCAGCCTGTTCCTTGCAGGCAAACTCCCTGATTACTGGGGCAGAACTGCATCTATACCTCTGTTTTGGAACAAGTGTTTGTGTTTCAATGTATAACCTTGTCGGGGAGAAACAGGGCTTTTCATTTCTGCTAGCAGACCAAATAATTCAGCTTTCAGCTTCCCACTTACTGGCTGAGGGTATTAATCATTAGACTGCTGCTCCGGAAGAAGAGGATCAGGTGCTGCAGCTTTCCCTGAGGGGCCCGATCCTGTCTGTGAATGAGCTGTGACTGAACACCTGGATTTTGGGTTTAGGCTTGAACAAGGCCTGAAATTACTCAACCTCACAAAACCCAGGCATTTTGTCAGAAAGTGTTGGGTCATGACCTGAGATGCTCACATCGCAGCTGAGCAGGGATGTTCATGTTCCCAACTTTGAACTGAGCTTACAATTATTTCTAATGTGGGTGTTGGACCCAGAATAAAAGTAGTATTTGATGATGTGCCCAAAACCATGAGGGATAGACAGCAGCTTTTCTGTGCCTTAGCTAAGTGCTCTGACCCAAGAGACCTTTACTTAAGAGCTGTTTTCTAGCAGTAGGCTATTGCAATCATATTTCATTGCAAACCTTTGTCCTGTAGATTACTGCAACACGTGAGTTCAGTGATGGGATCCTGGGTCCTGAGTTCATCTTATCAAACAGCCACACCCTGCTGCTCTGCTTTTCGGAGACAGCTCGTGGATAAGAGGCTCTTTTTCACCAGTGCCTACCTGCTTCCTAGTAAATCTGTGTATTTACAGGGCTGGCATCTTAAAAGAGTTTCTCTCTAATGTGTTTGTGAAGGGACCAATAACTTGGCGATTTAAGTAATCATAATCCTAATGTTGCCAAATGGAACTTTTTCATTCTGGAACAAAAATTCCTGTCCCAGCAGACAGAGTTGTAATTTTGCCCTTTCTTTACTTTGCTATCCAGGCTCACCCAAGGGTTTGATAAGCCAGAGCTTTGATGCACTATGATCATATTCTGCCCAGATACGACTAACTTTTACAGCTTTCTAAAAAAATTTCAACTGTGTTAAGGATACATAGGAAGAAGAAAGGATGGAAGAAATTCTTTGGTTTTATCTCCTTACTTTGGGTGTTTTTCAAAACATGGCTGTCTGTTGAAAACTTTCCCTATTACTCAATGTTGCCTCACACAGGGACAGTAATTTTCTTTGAACATGTTATCAAAATTCATTTAAAGCTACATGATAAACTGACTCATCCGTAGCCACTTGGAGAACTTTTTATTTTCAACTGGTTCAAATCTGGATGGATTTCAGAGCTGGATTAGGTTATTAAATAAAGCCTTTGCTATGCTGATGTGATGAGCCGACTAGCTGAGCGTTACTACCCTTTTATTATCATGTGGGAAATAAAATCGCACGCCTAGATTCAGAGGGCGTGACTCACAGCTCACCTGTACGAGAGCACAGAGCTGGCTCTGTTCTGGGGTGTTTGCCTAAAGACCTTCTGGCTGGGTGGTTGCAAGCCCTTGGTGCGGTGGGCCACAGGGGCAGGTATTTCTGGCTGACTCAAAGCCTCGCTGGAAGCTCTCAAGGCAGGGAAAGCCGAGGAGGGCGCGGGTTTTTCTCGTTCCTGCGCTGCCTATGCAACAGGCTGATGCAGAGGACAGAGCGCGCTGCCGTCACCGCTCCCCACGGGCTGCCATCTCGGCAAGGGGGAGAGACAAGCGTGTTTGCTGAAATGCCAAGAGCCCACACCTTGGATATTCAAGCCTTTGGCTTTTCTTTTGCTACCTGAAAAGGATGCATATGTGCTGGAGCCTTTTTACCATGAATTGACTGAGCTTAGCTCAAAACTAATATTTGCCGGGACTAGTCTGGGTGTCTGTTTTCCTATCCCTGTCCACTCTCTGCAAACACCCACTCTCTCTTTCATTGCCTTTCACCTGGTGTATTCCACAACAGCCCTAGTGATCAATCACAGGGCCTAATTATCCTAATCTGCCTCCTTTTCTGACTTATTAAAGCCTAATTACTTTATAACAACATAGAGGTTGGAGGTAATTGGGAAACTTGGAGGAAAAAAAGCCAGCAACCATTGAACTGCAATAATGAGGCTTCAGGAAAGCCCAAGTCCACAGCTGTGTTTACACTGCCGGTTTTCAGGAAACCTGGATGCAACTGCCCAAAGGGTGTAAGGAAAGGACAGTGGTGTTGCTCTGGGGCAGGTTAAACAGCTTTGTGTTAAAGGCTGCTACAGGCTTTCCCTGGTGTCTCCGTGTGCTGCCAATATGCCGTGCGGTGTAGCTGCATTTATTGGTCTGTTAAAGGTGTGTGATAATGCTCGATGTGGCCAGGGTGCTCAGGTCTTGGTTAAGCACCTCTAGTGCCTGCTGAGGTTGGTGGGTAGAAAAAATGGTGAAGGGAGCCTATTAGTTATTAATTAGGGTGTGGTAAGAGAAACCTACTGGGTGCTATTTGCCATTGTGCTAGAGGAAGGGATAGGGATGGAAAGATGCTCTTTGCCTGGTGATAAAACCAAAGGATTTTGATAGCTGTTAGTACAGTGATACTGCTAAATTGACTTGAGAAATACTTGTTAGAGCTGGAGAGACCTACAGTAGTGGTATGTAAGGGGATAGTTAGCGTGCAGATAGAAACAAGGTGGTAAACCTCTTCTTTCTATTCCACCAGGAGCTTGTCACCCGAACAATGGTGGGGCAAAGAAATACTGCTCAGAAACTTGTCCTGCAGAGACAGTTCTCCAGTATCAGAGTGACTGCTAGCTACCAGTGACAGTAGTACAGGCTTGTCAAACATGGCTCTTGAGTGATACAGCTTTCATTTAGCTTTTCAGTATTAGCAGGGTGTCCCACATAGTGCATGTTGTGTATCTGAGTACTAACGGAGAAGTGGAAACATTTGCATCTCTAATTTATTTGGATTTTTGATGGTACACATAGTAGCTGGTTGAAGATCCCTGATTCCTTAGGAAGACATGAAGATCTGGCAACCCTTGCTGTACTGCCCGTGAATATTGTGATCTGGCAGTTGATTTGGGTTCTCACAGTTCATTTAAATATGAGGATTGCAGAATAGAGTTCAGCTGCATAGATAGTTTTGCTAAACTCTGCGCTCAGTGGGACATTGACCTTGTTTTTGTAACAGCTCTCAGTTTTTGCAACCCCAATGCTGTGAAATAAATAAAAATGAATAATGGAGAGACTCAAAGTGGTATGGGAAACATAAACAAAGCAAGCAGTAGCAATGTGTGGGTGACTCATCCCCTCTGTTATCAACCAGATGCTGTTACAGATTTCAGTTTCTCTTGCAGAATATCTCTGTTGCAGTAGACAAAGTTTAGGAGTTGAAGGTTTTTTTTTTTTTTTCCTCAGTGTCAATAACTTTATTTCTTCAGAAACTGGTACTGATATTCCAGGAATGCACAGTGGCTGGGGTAGCTGGGGTGAGATCTCAAGAATACCGATGACGTCCAGCTCTTGCTACGGCAGCCCTCATCGATTTGGATATCTCCATTTGCTGTTTGTACCCGACCCCTTTTGTGCCACGTATACTTGGAAGCTGGGGAATTCTTCCAAGGAAAATAAGTGCTGTGTGACCTTTCTGCCGGTATCACAAAGATGTATCTAATCTACTAAAACTTTCTAGGAATGACAAAGCTCTGCCAAGATGGCTGTGTTCGTCTAAGTACTTTCTGCATCAACAGCGCAGCAGGATTTACGTGAGGTAGCTTCTGATTGCCACTCTTTAAAATGGAACCCAAATGTAGACAAAACCATACTGAATCCCCCTTAAGAGTGACGCATCACTGTGCTGTGACAGAGGAACAAACTGAAGTGTAAACAGTGCTTTAAATTTTCTTTCTTACTGTTATACAGCAAATATTGAATCTCAAACTGCAAGCTGTTTCCCCTTGTATATTCCCACCCAACAATTTTGATTGTTAAACTAACTTGAAAACAAGTCAGACTTAGCCTGCCCTTTCGCATGTGTTAGGCAAAACCACAAACAACAACTACGCCAAAACTTGCCTGGAACAAGTTCATTAACACAGCCTAATGAGACCTGACATACAACCAGAAAAACAGGAAAATATTTTAGCATTTGGGAATCTTTATTAGAATAAGTCTCCTTTCTTTGTCTTTTTTTCTTCCCCCCTTGGGGTTAACATCAGTAAAAGACATTATTTTTCAAAAGCACCAAATGAGGTGGGGAGATCAAGGACTGATGCTGAAAGCACTGGTGCGTCTCAGCTGGCTCGGGATCTGCCGCACTCTCCCCGTCTGCGCAGCACAAGGGGCTCTTCCAGAGGGTGATTCAGAGCATCTAATTTAGCCTCCCCTGGAGAGCAGTTCAGAGGTGTCTGCCTCTTTGATGAGCGAATTAAAAGACTGAGGGCAATGACTGGTTAATCTAAGGGGAATTCATACCACACACCGAGGTGCCAGAGGCGTTTTAATAATGGGACTTGAAACCCTTGGCTCGTGATAACCGGACCCTGTTCACTTCTGTCAAGGTGAGCATCCCCAGATCGTTGATATCCCTAGTGTAGGCCTGCGCCCTGTTGACTTAGAGCTGTTCTAGCAGGGGGAACTGGGCTTTCTTCCAAGAACCTCAGCTCAGAATATTTTCACATATATAAAGCATATCTCTCCATGGGCAGACTTACTGCTTGCATAAAGGACGTAGAAATTTCAGCATCACACAACCTCGGCTCTGACCCTAGGAGTGTTGCTGGGAATATTGCCTACTATAAAAGGGCTGGATCCGTTTCTGGCTACAGATTAGAGGATGGTTTAAGGTCAACACCTTTTTGGGCTTGCATAAATGTTCTTCTCTTCTGACTCATCCATCAAACAGCTGCTTTTACGTATGGCTATCTTTCCTCCTTCTGAATGTAATACTTTCCATATTCAAAGGTGGGACTGCAAGAACAGGCTTTGACTGAAATCTAGCTACTTATGTCTTTCCATGTGGCAGCCTGAGCCAAAGACGGAATAGCGGGATCCCCAGGGCCTGCCCTTGGCCAGAGAAACTCGATATTAAGAATTCATTTAGCTCAGCCATACATCATTTTTTTTGCAAACAGCAGGGGGAGCTCAGATTCTGCCTGAATCCCAACGATGCAGAGAAAGTACAGTTTGCCGAAATTCTTTTTGCTTTAACCAGGGGAAAAAAAAGAACACTTGTGGGGTTTTTCTTAGAGAATTGCATTTTTTTTTTCCTCAATATGCCATAGGGAGACAATTAGAGCATGTAAAACAGATAATACAGTAATTAAGATGAACAGTTCAGTAATAGGAACATTGCTGGAATGGTCCTTGCTAAGTGGTAAATGTGTGTATTTAATCTTTCTGCTTTCATGAAAGAAGGTCAAAGGCAGTTTTAGTACCTGTTTCATGGAATCAGTCCCCCACAGGTTCTAAATTTGGGAATGGCTGAAATCACTATTATTTAAGTGAAAAGTAGTACTTGGGAATGACAGACCAAATCCACCCCTGAGCTCAGAGGTGACTTTGGCTTGAAGGTATTTAGCAGTATAAGGTTGCTTTGTTCTCAGAGTGCCATGCAAGTACTAATTAATCCACGCTGTATCCCCACAGTTCTGTAGGTAAATGAGCGCTATCAGCCTTTCTTTGGTGCCGGAGAAATCTGAACGCACGGATGGCAGTGACTGATACAAGATCACACTGTCAGGACAAGATTGGGAGATTAGGATCTGGCTTCTCGGTGTTTCCCTCAGAAAGGCTGGAGCAGTTGTCAAGCTCTTTCATCCAGGATCCAAAATCCATTCCTAATTGCTTCCCCACAAGCCCCTGAGATCCCGCAGCCTGTCAGATCTCTGCATAGGCAGGTGGGGACTCTTGGTGGGAGCTAGCAGAGGATGACAGGGGGAACAAATGGGTTTTGGGACGGGTGCAGTTTTGGGGAAGATAGGAAGCATGTTAATCCTTCTTCTGGGATCTGCTCCAGCAGGGAACCCTGTGGGAATATGATGATTTTGCTGTCCTTAATGCCACTGGGTGTAAGACAGGGGATATTCCCTCGTATCCCTAGAGTGTGCCCTCTGATTTGGAAATTTTCAAGTGAACTGAGCAATCCCCAGTTCTGTGGGATCATGTCTGTTCAGGGCTCTGCAGGCAAGGTGAGTCTGCTGCCAGGCTTGTAGCAGGGAAACAGAGTCAAAAAAAGGAGAGAGTAGTCCCAGGTGTCAAGCCCAAGTCACACTCTTCTCTTTGTTTGTGATATTTCTTTGACTTACTGTATCCTCATGAATGTCTTTGGTAACAGGCTGCGCAGGCTAACTACAGTATCCAATGCAAACAACGCTGATGCAGTCTCCAAGGGGAGAAAATAAACTCTGACTAAGTAGGAAATGCAACGATAAAGCTAAAACCTTTGCTTTTACTCTTACCGTTCGTCATCTGCTCAACCAATATTCTGTTATCAATTAGTAGGTACTGGAATTTCTTAGACAGTCTAAATACAGATCCCTTTTTTAAGAGCTGGCTCAGCTCTTAACTTTGAAAGCTAGCTTGTCATTTCAAGGAGTCCTGCCTGCATTACAGAATTTATAATAAACCTATGGCTTAACAAAGGAATAGTAGTAAGAGCAGGGAAAAGATATGGGGTGTCAATGACGAATCCAGTATTCCTGGTGAAAACCAGAGCGATTGATTATGCGGTCAGGGATTGAGGTTAAAGAAAATACAGCTAGATCAAGGACTTTGGTCTTTCAAGTAGATAGGAGATGAAAGCCAGCAGAAGCAAAAGTTTGCCCTAAGAGGCTGAATGGAGAAAGCCAAGGCTGGATAACAATCCACGAGCCTGCACAATAAACCTTCAGCCAGCATTGAGATGTCCTAGAAAGAAGAAAGGCCAGAGGGACAAGCCCCAGGACTGCCCAGAGCAGAGGACAGTAAGAGCCAGCTGGCCAGCTTGTGTGAACATAGCTTGTGTGGCACGTGAGTGTGAAACATGTGCCTTTTCTGCTGTCTGTAGGAAATGTGTCCTTACATGCATTGCCGCACGCAGCCTCCCTATCACATGTAACGAATGCCAGACTGTCGTCTGTGAATGGGTAATGGTACTTCCCCACCACTTCAAAGTCTGTGTAATTCACTATTTTTTTTTTCACCATGATGTTGAAAGAGATGATTTTTCTCCTCTAAAAACCACAGCCAGTGAGAAGTTAATGAAGGGTGCTGTTTTTGAAACTCCCAGGGGGCTGATCCTGCCTCTTCCAGCTTTGCTGTGATTTTTGCTTGGGAACCAAGCGCTGGACTCGATCCTTGCCGCTGATTAAGACTCATAACCTCAAGAACAAGTGGCTGAGAAAGCATGATGGAAGAGTCAGCACCTGATGTTGTACTGGCACAAGAAGAAGACACCAGTCTCGCTGTAGGTTTGTGCGTTTCATTGAGCGGTGGTGCAGGGCACCAGAAGATACTGATACTTCATCCCTTGGGCCGGATAGCTTTACATTTGCCTGGATGTCTGTTTTGCTACCTAAAATTTAAAAGGGATGGGCAAAGGTGGGAGACATGGAAAAAACATTCTTGGGTTGCATCTTGCTCATCTGTGTAATGCTGCTGACAGACATCTGGGTCCTTTCTGTGCCAAAGAGACAGCAAAGTCCTGTCTTGGAGGGGTCACATTGAGACAGCTGAAGAAGATGAGAAGGAGTGGGAACCAGCTGAGAAAAGAACCATGTTAGGTTGTGTTTTTGTTTTTCACTTAATGGCGAGGGAGCTTTAGGCCTGCTAAGTCCTGTAATGAGTACATTAAACAGAAGAAACAAATAAAAGAATAAGAAAAGGAGGAGTGGGGTCAATCCCTGACAAGGGGTCAGGGAAAGAGGCTGAGTTGAAGAAAGGCATCTTATACATGGTGGGAAAAGGCTGTGAAAGGCTGTTGGTCCCAGGGAGGGAACATGCCCCAGCACTGCAGAGAGCAGCCTGGTGTCGTCACCCACGCCTGACTCCTCCGAGAGCAGCGGTTGGTGCCACCCCTTGCACCTCGTGCGGGTTTCCCCGGGGTGCCGGCTGCCAAGCCGGTGTTGCTGGGAGGAGCAGGAGCCCCGGGGCCACAGGGAACTCGTTGCCTCCCTTGTGCGTGTGTGGTCTCCCCTACATAAGCCTGGCCCCGAAGGCTTTTGTGGAAAAGGGCAGTCCCTGCTAGGACATGTTTCTGCTTCTTTATCAGTTGCTGTGGCTGTTGCTGGTTGCTTTATTGCGAGCAGATGCCGTTTGCTCAGCTTATTGACTGGAAATTGCATACAGCTGCACTGGGGAAAAGCCAGCCTGAATTATCTTACCTGCAAAGGCTATTTAAATGGAAAGCTTCAAACTCCCCTTCATCCTCCCATATCACCATTTAATTTATAATTGAGATCCAGATTCAGAAAGCTTTTGAAACATGTGCTTATAGGCAGTGGTGAATTGAGATGTGGGCAAAACTGATCCTCCCTGAGCATTGCTTTGCAGTTACACGCCTCACATGTGCCAGACAATACGGGATTATAGAGCAACCGATGCTACTGAGCCTGCTGCTGTAAAAGAAGTAATGTACTCCTTTTCATTAACTTCTTCAAACGCGCCAGGTCTATTAACTACCCCCCTCAAGTCATTTCACTATCATTGAAATAGCACTTTGAAAATATGTGACTGCAGAGAATGGTTCGCCATTAATTTAGGAGAAAGCATATAGCTACAGTCACAGTGAGAACCTGACTCACCACTTTTTTAATAAAGTGAACTATTTTGGGGTTAAAGTATTCAAGCAGAGGAGAGTTCAACTTATCCAGAACATAGTTTCTTATGAAGTGTTAGAAGACCTGGTTTATTGTTTGCTTAAGTTAAAGATTTTAATGAGAAAAGTTAACTCAGACTGCAGTTACCACATCAGCACTGTAACCACATCTGCGGTTTTTGTTCTTTTTTTTTTAAAAGGAAAAAAAAAGAGCATGATTTTGGGAGGACAATGGAGGAGACGCTGCTGAACTTCCATATCTAATTCAAGGGTCTCTAAGACAGGAGGCCCAGGCAGTCAGCGGAGACCAATAAATTCATCCAGAGTGAAGTTCAGGGGGTATGACTTAGGTCTCTTCTCTGGAAGTGTGAGGGCTCATCCACGGAATGCACAGGGAGAGAACAGCCTCCTGCAGTGGGGGTCTGACGTTAGTCTGAAAATCCTCCGTTTGCCTTTTCTGTAGAAAGGCTTTAAAAAAATTTTGAACCTACACGTGGAGATCCTGTTTTTTAACATATAGTATTCATACAAACTGAAGCAATATGCCAGCAGTCTTTCGGTTTTAATGTGTCTGCTTAGTGAGGTTGGTGCAGTTTAGTTTGGCCCGTTCTGCTTAGTGGAAGCAACAGTTACCTTAAGGCCAGGTACCTGATAGAAGTCATTTCACTTAAACAGGACATTCCTGGCCATTGTAGTAGTCATTTCTGTAAGGTAATGTTCACATTGAAGTACTCTTCTCATTTAAAGATGTGTAATCATGCCAAGTTCTACCTGTCCAGTGGAAAAGCTGGAAGCAGAATTTATAAAGGGTGAACAACTTTTCCAAGAAAATGTTAATCTACTCTCTGTTGCAAAATCAGTTCTCAGCTCACATTTATATTCCAGACAACAGGTTAATGCATCACCGAAATGTCAAAGGACACAATGTTTCTAGTACTCATAAGAAGAGAATTATCAATATTACTGGTAAATGGGAAACCTTTGTGTTTAAGCTGTGATGTGCTTAGATGCATATAGAAACAGCCTTAAGGGACCTGACAAATAAACAATAGCAGAAGATGAACACAAAGGCTTATGCAAAGAAGTTAAGAAAGTATTAACTTTTTCGTCTTCCCTAGAGTAGACCCAGACATTTCAAAGGAATTCTGACCTGTAGTTGGTAAACAGATAAATCCTTTTCATCTTATTGTTTATGAGAGGGAGAAGAAGGCTTGTTGGAGTAGTCTGGCAAAATTACAAGGATCAAGTTTCTTGTCCAGTGACCATTACGGGACTCCCTTTCTCCTTACTGGGTGCATCAGAGTGGTGTACTGCATGCACCGAGACAGCTCCAGTGGGAGCAGTAATAAGGCTCTGTTCATGGAAAATACGAGGATTGTTCATTGCTGAATATTTCACTAACGTGCCTATGCAGAGTAGTAAGCAAATAGATTTAGTACATTAATTTGTTTCTTTAGAAATCGATGCTGCCTTACAGCATATGCTGGATTGTGGCCTGCTGCAAGCATTTCAGAGTAGGACAGACCTCGACAAAATAATCGTAATTATAGCATATGTAGGGTTCTTGGTTTTCAAATGCCATACATTTGGAAGTACATCTACTTCAATAGACCACCACAGAGGAGAGGATTTGCAAAAGGACACAGTTTGAAGCTAGAGGAGTTTTCTAGGATGAGGAAAACTCTACCTTTAATTACACCACAGCAACTCTGTTAGCATCACCTAGAGTTCTGTGGCTGCAATAGTAACAAAAATAGTCTTGAATAACTACATGAGCAGGCAGCAATTAAGAGGAAAACAAGACTTAGTGGTGATACACTTTCTTTCAATGTAATTGTGCAGTAAATGCAGGGGAAGGATTACAATGTTTGGAACTTTTTGACCAATGGACAATAAGATACTGTACCATTAAACTAGAGAAATTAAAACTGCTGTTTTGGAGAGGGAAGAGGAAATCAGGTCTAAGCGGCTCAGAAGTCTACCAGAAGAAATGACGACTGAGGTTCCTTTGGGGAATTCAGCTGCTGCAATTCCTCAGGTTAAGGTAAGGTTTGTGATGGGCGAATGGAAACCATAAAACACCCTCCATGGGGAAGAGGCAATGCCTGTTGGATCAAAGGCCTCATGGTCCATCATCAGCACCACGTCCCCTGTGGCTCCTGCTGCCCACTCCTGCCCCCAGCTCCTTCCAGGTCAGCGCTGGACCAAGAGTGGAGCTGTGAAGGCAGAGCCACTGCAGACTGCTTTTTTGCAGAAAAGGGAATTGGAGCCTTTGGCTATGGCCTGTTCTGAACCTCGGGATAGTGCAGAAGCAGCTCTATCTCAGTGGTCCTTTCCAAGACCAAGATGAGCATCTGTTTCACCCCCTGCCCTCTTGTTGGTTGGGACAAGTATTTCAAGCACTGTCCCTCTGGTTTGCAATGTTTACTACTACACACTGAAATTCTTGTCATTTAGAAAAGTACTAAGAAATATTTGCAGCTCTTTTCAGCCAGAGAAAATAACAGAAATTACTGGGAACATTTTTAGGATGTCTGAGACCACTGGATTTCCAGCTAGTTTTCTATTTCAGCGCAATTCTCCCATTACAACAAGAGGTCGGAGCAGGGTCACATGTCACCTGGAGAATTCTGGTTTGACTGGGCTGTGGGAAAGATGATTTTGTGTGTTTTCATCTTACAGCATCCTGGCTAAAAGCTGCTGGGTCCTTGACCTGTGTATGGACTGTCCACTGAAGAATTCTATGCATCTCTTCCGAAGTGGAAGGTGCATCATTCAAAAAGCAAAATTAGTAAGTGAGGCCCTCATCCTTCCAGGCCATACCATATTTTCTCACATCTCAGTATGTAATGAGCCATGAAGCTTGAGGCCAAAGCTTTCGAGCACTAGTTAAGGATAGTTATCTCCCCAAACCCATGTGCCCTTGAGGCTGTGATTCCACTTCCAGTGGCTGAAACATTCTAGGAAAAAAAGGCAATTAAAATAAATTCTGTGTTTTTAAAACAACCACCAAGACATTAGAGAGATTTTAGGAAACCATTTTGAAGGAAGGCTGAGAGACAGTTATGTTCAAGAAATGGGAGGTGGGCAAGCTGCTTTTTTAACTCCAGCAAAAGAAATGCAGCTATAAACACTGTAGCAGTACACAGGAGCTGAACATCAAGAGCAGAAGAACACACAAGTATTATATGATTTGTCACACTTTCTGCACCTTGAGTAGAGAAGGTAAGACAGAAGTATGTGTTTGCCTTTCAGTTTTGTGATCAGTACATCCATCCTTCCTGAAGCTACTGCTCCGCTCAAGTCCTTGTGTTTTCACCTTCTTTAGATCTGACGATTGCAGTCATTGCACCACATATTATTTGAAATCCCTCACCTTTAGATTTTTATTTTTAGGCTGACTGCATGAAGAAATGATCACACTCTGAGTTGCTTTCCATTTAAGGAACTTATCTGCAAGGAATTGATAAGTGTTATAGGAAGATTGCATGGCAGATGGAGGAAGACAAACATTTCTGATTTGCTGCAGTTGTAGATATAAGGAACGCACCTCTAAAGCAGCTCACTTGGCAGCGGGAATGGAGCACAGTAAATGGGGAGAATGGACCACTGGATCTTCATCCAGTACCAAGAGAGGGGCAGCATCACTTGGACAGGAGAGTGTCTGGAGGCTGGTAGGGTCATCTGTCCTCTGGTGAGAGGAAGGTACAGTACAGCTCGGTATGTATACACACGTACATGTGCTCACTTCTGATAGAGCACAATCACCCAACAACAGTAGCAGAACTGAGCAACTGCCCTTCTTTCCATGCGAGCCTCAGGTAGTTTACAGTCATTTGCAGAGCCTCTCCTTCAGCTTTCCCAATCTGCGCTGCAAAAAGTTCTTCCCCGAGCCAAGAAGCACAGGCTTGAGCCAGTTCAGGGTTTCTGTCAGCAGTGGCAGCAGCCTGCACTATCAGTGCTGGGCAGGGAGCTGGCGAGAGGCCAGGGCTGCGGCGCTTTCAGCTCTGCTCCCGACTGCAATGTCTTGAGTGAGTTCAAAATTGGGCAAAATGCCTTTGCATCTGTGAATACAAGCTTTTTGCTTTTTTTTTTCCCTACCACCAATATGTGTTTCTACATTAAAATACTTCAAGTCTGGTGCTAACAGTCCTATCTGTTACTACAATAAATTGTTTCCATTAAAGACTCAGGTAAGTTTATCAGGAACAATCCCCAAACCCTAACCTGATATGTGCTGGACATCTCTGTAGGAGGTACTAATGGAGGAGCAGAAGTCATCACCAGTACAGAGTGCTCCTTGTGAGCAAAAGCCAAGCACTGTCTCCTTGAATAGGCCCAGCTGAGCATCCTTTGTTCCCACTGATGTCAACAAAGATAGATACCCTCAACATCTACAAGGACGTGTCCCAGAATAGACTGCAGTTGTTGCTGTGAAATACTTTCATATTTCTCAATAAGGATGATGTTATTGCCTGGATCTGATCTTGTGAAACAGAGGAAGACACTAAACTGTCAGGCCGATCATCTGACCACCATTCAGATATTAGCACCGGCAGTGTAGTTAGGGAAATTAAATGTTAAATCTCCTTGCTGCTCTATATTGGAAGTAACAAGATATTTGGTTTTTTGCCTAAAGCTCCAAATGATCTTCTTCCCAGGACACTGTCTGAAAACCTACCAGAATGATCTTACAGTCCCATCTGACCTAGGTTTATCACCATCCCCGCATATTCAAAGGTGCTTTGTTTTGCCACAGCTATAAAATAAGCACTGGGATTTCACAAACAGGTTTGTGGGAATCCCCTAATATAATGCGTATATATTACATAGCATTCTTGCATGTTGCAAAGCTGTGAATTTCACCTCTTCCATGAATTCTGCTTCTGTATCTTACACAAGTGGTATCAGGCCTCAAAGTCTGTCATTTAAGTAGGTTACATCATTTAGAATGATGCCATTAGAGACATCATCATGACAAGAAGGAATTATTGACTCCTTCTGATAAACTACTCACAGGATCTTCCCATTGATTTTTCCCATTAGGGTGATGTTTTGAATTTTTTCTTTTGCTCCATCACCGTTAAAAATCCAGCCATTTCTGTTCAAGAATAAATTTGCCTTTTTTAGCACTGTATTTTAAAATAAACTGTTAGTTTTTTACTTTTTTCTTACACAGTTGCATGTAAACTTGAAAACATATTTGAAATAAAAACAAACACCAAAATAACAGAGAAAGACATCGGTACCTTTTAAAATCTATTGACAGAGGAACCCTTTTGAACTATAAGTTTTCCTAGGGTTTGGATTTTTTTTCTCTTCAGGGTACTTAAAATCTTCAATGAAGAAAAAAACCCAAGATTTGCTTTTATATGTGGGGTCAAAATTTTCCTTAATGTAAATCCCAGGATAAATTAATTCTGTGCTGTGCTTTGACTCAATAACTCAGTGTTAATCTGGAGAGTATGATAGTGATCTACAGGTTGTAAACCAGTATGGAAAACAGCTCTCGGAAGAGCTCTGCTTGCACCCTGATATATATTGCTTTTTCTGGGCTTTATCTCTTCTGCTGATTTCGTCTTCCTTCTAACTTTAATCTGTTGCTCCAGTGGCTTTTCTTTTATACTGAATTAAATTTGTGAGACTGTTGAGCATGGTGCGGATGGAGACCTCACGCTGAACTCCACCAAGGGGTGCAGAGATAGGAAACTCCACGGAAGGTGAAATCTGAATCCGGCACTACCTAAGGAACCAAGGCTGTTTGCTTTGTGCTCGATTCCCACTGATGTCCAGAGGATGGTGCTACTTGTCTTGTTAAGAATTTCTTGTCTGGGTAAGAACTGCAGAAAATCTCTCTAGTATCGTGGCATTGTCTCCTCAGTGTTGTCTGTTTGACAAAACCGGCCAGCACCCTCAGTCCCAGAAATGAAGAGTGAATTACAGCAAATATTGACGTGTCTGTTCTGATTGATTAAAGATGAGTTTTAGGGGTTTCGGTGGGAAATTTGCATTAGGAAAAAAATTCAAATGGGAACATGCCACTGCAGTGGAAATTTTAATTCAACATAATTTTCTCTTTCTTTCCAGCAGGCCAGGATCCTTATGAGAATGTGTTTCCTATAATACATTGCATCTCTTCTTGTGGCAAGGGACAGCACCATCTCAGGGTAGCCTGGTCCAGATACATCTTGTGTTGATCACAATGTGGTCCTGAAAGCTGCTACTTATAGCGGAGGATGGGGTGATGTGAAACTGGCTAATAATTCATTATAGGAGTCTTAGGGAAAATATTTTTTTTTTAATGGAAATATGTTTCTTTCACAAAACCTTTGTTTTGGTAAAAACTGAAATTGTAACAGCTTTGACAACTTGTTCAGATTCCCCTTCACATTGGATGCGATCTGTGGAGCGAGGAATTGAGCAAGCCAGCTTTGTCATCCCCTGGAGTCTACTGGCAAATAATGTCAAGGAGAAAACTGGAAAATGTGAGTTTCCTGCCTCTCCCTGAGCTTGGGACATCAGCTGTTACTAAACTTAAACAAAATCCATGACTAACAGCAGTTTGGGCACACGAGGCTCTCAAACTTTTGGTGTTTGCAGGGGAGGGCAACTGTGGCCCAAATCCTCCTGTCTGCTCCGCCAGGCTTATGAACGTGCTGCATTTGGAAATGATGTAAGATGAAATGGGTGGATATTTCAACACATCTACTGCCAGTGAGAAACACCTCCTTGCCAGAAGTGCTTCTGTCAGAGGGAGCTTTTGGCCCACGAGGTCTATCCAAGCCGGATCCCGGGGACTGCTGACCTGTGGCAGGGGAGCAGGAGCGTGGGATGCCAGCAGATTCCCCCTCCCTCCTGCCTGGCTTGAAAGCCTCGTGCTTCAGCAGGGTAACTTCAGACTTGGTAACCAACCTTAGGATCCTGCTGCGTTAATTGCTCTTAGCTGGAAACCCAGTAACTGTATTTCAGATTCCTTTCACCCTCATATAATTTTCCTGGAAATCAGTAAGAACCACCAAGCTTTCCCTGAGCTGCAATGAGATCAGAGGTGAACGCAGTCGTTGCATCCCTTAACTCCTCCATCCCTGCTCCTTCCCTGCGTACTGTTTTCTCTTTTCCTCCAATTTCAGGAACATATGTAAATAATTAACTTACAAATTATACAAGCTTATCACACTATATCCCAACAGATGGAGAAACACCATTAAGTTGATTTGTTCAGGCAGCCACATGCTAGACGCAGACCCAGAAAAAACAAGGAAATGAGAAGTTACCACTCTTAACGGTATGTAACTGATCTCACGGCTGCTATTGCCGCATGTGGCATTACAGCCCATTTACTGTAATCTTAACTCTGACCCACCCAGACCTTTCACCATACTCTTTCCCCTATCAAATAGCTGTTGTGAAAGTTTATTTCCACTGCAAGAGGGTGATGTGGTTGCAGCGTGTATCCGAATCACGCGTACCCTAGCTGGTTCACGTCACCCTAGCAATTGCACTGAGATCTGGGCATCGGTCCAGTCTTGCTCTCAGGAGCTATTTTGGGAGCGATCCTTCAAGCATAGATAGTGATTGTGGCTGGTCTGCTTGGCATCTTGGCCTAGTGAACTCACATACAAATCTTGCCCCCTAATAGTAGTGTTAGGCAAGAAACAATGGTGGTTTAATGGTGGAAATTCATAGAATGGTTTAGGTTGGAAGGGACCTTAAAGGTCATCTAGTTCCAACCCCCCTGCCATGGGCAGGGACATCTCCCACTAGATCAGGTTGCTCAAAGCCCCATCCAGCCTGGCCTTGAACATCTCCAGGGATGGGGCCTCCACAACTTCCCTGGGCAATTTGTTCCAATGCCTCACCACTCTCAGAGTGAAAAATTTTCTTCCTAATATGGGTTCTAAATATCCCCTCTTCCAGTTTGAAACCATTACCCCTCGTCCTATCACTACATGCCCTTGTATGCTCTAGCACTGTGGTGTGCACAGAAGGGGTTATGTAAAATGTGGATGTCACTTAGGTTAAGAAGAGCTGCCAATTAGAAAAGAAAAAAAAAGTGTTTAATTTTTTCAAACCAACTTGCAAAGAGTAGCTCTTGCTAAAGCAACAGAGATATTGAAGCTGGGACCTTAATGAAAGCAAACCCATTTGCTGTCGTGTGTGATATAGGCAATGGCCAGATGAGAAGTATATGCTATACCGGGCATAGTTCTTGTGGATCATTAATATTTATCTTTATTTGCCAAGGGAAATAAGTGCATCACTCAGGTAATCTAGTCAATCACATGTGAATTTGAAACCTCTTGCATGACGATGAATAGAAGAATAATGCAACACTTGAAACTGCAAAATTCTTGCTTTTTTGCCAAAGCACACTATGTTGCTGGGCATCCACTACTTTTTCTGTGGAAATTGTGCCAGGACATCACAGCAGTATCGTGCAGAGATACCCAATGCCTTTTCACTTGCCGACTTTGGTATCAGTCGCACACTAGCCACAGCAGATCACAGCTTAGGTGAATATGCTCTTAGGGCGGGCTGCAAAAGCTACTTTGATTCTGTGTTTCTGCAGCTAAGCTGCTCCAGAATGTTCTGGGGCCCCCAGAACACAGAGGAGAATGGTGCCCTTTGCCTTCGCTGTGGCCCTTGAGCCAAACCAGAGGATCTTCTTACAACTGACCAGCACCACTGCTCTGCACTTGCATTGAGTGCTGGGGTGCTTATTTTGTATAATGAGCTTTGTAGCTTTGTTTGGGGGGCAAAGCTGAATTTGTGAATATCTGTCTTACAGAGGAAATTTGTGCCTCTATATTTAGGAATTTTTTTTTTTTTTTTTGAGTGTCTCTTACTAGGACTGGCTTTTCAGCTCTCTGTTCCCTGCTGCAGCGGTCCATGTAGTCGTACTCCCCCCAGAAGGCAGTGATGTCCTGGCAGGAGAGACGATGGGGCTCTGAAAGCACTCTCCGTGTGTGCAAGCAGGCAGTGTGTGCAGTCTGTGGCTGTTTTCTGGGAAAACTGCTTATCCAAGTCTTTGTTTGCCTTTACACGACTGCTGCTCACTCAAAGTCAAGCCATTGAGGGGGTTTCACTGCTTTGGAGATACCTTATGTATTCATAAACAGTCTTTTGTTGGGATTTTGAAGCTCTCCTCAGTTTTAGCCTCTGGGCTACTCTCTTTTGGTCTCTCCAGGGTTTTTCCTAAGGGTTTTCACCCTGACCACCTGTAAGAAATACTTGTGTACTATTTACTTCTTTTCTTTCTCACTTCACTGTGAGGGCTATATAAATCTCAGGCAAGTATTGCCAGATGACCATCTGATACCTCAATTCTAATTCACCCAAAGATTTGCTTTTTCCACTACTTGCTGCTACTTCCCGAATTCCACAGCTTTCGTGCTCATTTGACATAGATTTGGTTACATCTCCTCCAGACCACTTTTCTAATATGAAAGCTTCCCTCCAGTAGTTTCTACTCCGCACTGAAACTCTGCTTTGACACGCGAGGGCCATCTGCAGGGATGTGAAACCGGTTTTTGCCCCATCCTCAGCTGCTGCCATCTCCCAGCTGTCCTGTTTTCCCACCTCCATCCCAGCACGCAGCACTTCAGGCGGCATCACTCAAACCTCGGGAAAAAATCCTTTTCTTTTTTTTTTTCCCTCTCTCTCAGCCTGGGGAAATGGAAGCCCGGGTTTTTCCCCCTTACCGTTTCTCCGTGTGCTGAGCATCAGTGCAGGTGCGATCCAGCCGAGCCGGGACGAGCCCAGCCCCGCGGCCGCCGGGGCCGGTGGCAGCCGGGAGGTGTCGCATGTGCCCCGCGGAGGCAGCCCTGCCGCCGGCCCTGCCCGCAGCGGGGAAGCACCGCTCATGCTCAGGTACGCGTTTAGTGCCAAACCAAGGGTGCCTTTGGGCTTGGCCTATTTGGAGCGCAATAGCCTCCATTTAGCTTTATGAGGAAGGGCTGTGTTATTTGCTGGTAATTAGTATGCTAAGTGCACGGCTGAAATGCCACCGAAATACCAGTTGTTGCTGGGCATCTCTGCTCTCGCCAGTCAGGATGGTAATGATGTGATTTGAACGCTGTGTTGTCCCGTGCCGGACCACGCTCAGCTTTCCTTCTCAGCGAGACCTACCTCAGCAGCTCACTTGTGCAACGTCTGTTTTTTGCTGTTACTATTTGAGTCACTCTGTCATTACTCTGTGCAACTGGGACAGTGACTTTATTGAGATGTATTCCAGGCAATATTTTCAATATAAATATTTATGGATAGAATTTTCAAACATTATCTAGGAGCACAAATCCTGCTGAATGTCAGTGTGATTCATATTCCTACAAGAACATTGGGAAATGCAGCTCTTAAAGTTAATAATGACAAAAAACTAGCTATTGCTGTGGTTCAAGTAGACGGCAGGCTAATGTGAGTTCCCTGTAGAAACACCTTTAGCCTCAGCTAGGGCTGTATGCCTCTATGCTGTATTTAGCTGAGAATAAAGTAGATTTTTGAATTCTAAATTCTGAAGTTGCAAAGTAGCATTTAGAAATGAAAAAAAAAAGAGTATTATTATTCCTAGCTTTTATTCAGTACAAAACCCTACTGCTTTTGAGATTTCTCCAAAGCTTTCTTTTTAGTGCAAGATACTACTACTTTTTTAAGCCTTTAAGCTTTCTTTTCAAATGGTCTCATGATTGCCACTCTAACTAGGAAGAGAAGTATTTGCAAATCAAAAAAAAAAAAAGTATGAGTGATGGTTGCTTACAATCTCTGCATCCACAGCAGAAGCCTGGGAAAGCAAGGGAGAAAGAAAGGAAAAAGTATTTTTCCTGACTCACTGTTTAAATGATAAAATGTCCATTAATAGGATCATATTATAGAATTATAATTCTAACCTTTTCAAAGGGTTTCCATCATTGCAGATCTTGCAGCTGGTGCAATTACAGTACGGCATAAACATTTTGCTGGAGAGTTTGATTTAATTATAGGAAGACTTTTTGTAAGGTCAGTGCTGTGATACAGAACTTATGTTCTTCAGGCATTCGCTCTAATTACAGTTTTGTTTTTGATGCTGGGCCTGACTGATCTTCATGTCTTATGTGGAGTCACTCCTGTGCTGTATCAGTGTTAGAGAGATCACTCACTGCTTAGAAATAACGAATCTAGGATCTGGTTTTATCTCTGGGACAGCTACTTGCTTGCATTTTATGCAAATCTTATTCCCCCAGTGGGTGAGACCTTGTATATCTGGTCATGCACCTGGGTTGCTGGGGGTTGCTGGGCCGGAGGTGGGAGTATCATGTTGTAGAGGTGTCACAATTGCAGTAAGACTCAACTAGATGACGTATCCCGGGTGCTGCCTCCCTCCTGCACTGTGACCCTGAGTGGCCTGTGTGGCCAGAACAGTTTCTTGGTGGATCTGGGTCACTAACTGAGTTTCACATGAAGGGGCCACGGAGCTGAAGAGAAGCCATGGCACTGTCCTATTCATGCAAGAGATACAGGCCAAGCATCTGGCAGGAGTGAGCTCTGTGAATCTTGTTTCCTGGTGGGTGAAATTTTGGCAGAACTCTTCAGGCCTATGAGCATGGTTTTGTGCTTTGAGTCTTCCCCCATGTCCTGTAACCCGTTTGCAAAACCACCCACTGTCCTGCTAGTTTTGGTTTTGGTAAGCTTCTTCTAGATCCTAATGAAGACATTTCATCAGACTGACCTCACAGCACTGCCTGCACACTTTTACCCCTTTTTAGTTATCTTTCTCTTTGCAGAGGTTTCCCACGATAGAACTAGTTATTTGGTCCAATCCAGAATAATTCTTTCCAGAAAGATTTTGCAGTGCACTAAAAATGCAGGAGGCAGAATTGGTTTCTAAAGAAGAAGTTAGAATCACAGAACAGTCTGGGTTAGAAAGGACCTTAAAGGTCATCTAGTCTAACCCACTTGCAATGAGCAGAGAAATCTTCAACTAGATCAGGTTGCTCAGAGCCCCATCCAACCTGACCTTGAATGTTTCCAGGGATGGGGCACCTACCACCTCTCTGGGCAACCAGTGCCAGTGTTTCACCATCCTCATTGTAAAAAATTTCTTCCTTCTATCTAGTCTAAATCTACCCTCTTTTAGTTTAAAACTATTACCCCTTGTTCTATTACTCCAGGTGCTGCTAAAACGTTTGTACCCATCTTTCTTGTAAGCCCCCTTTAAGTCCTGGAAGGCTGCTATAAGGTCTCTCTGGAGCTTTCTCTTCTCCAGGCTGAACAACCCCAACTTTCTCAGCCTGTCCTCGTATGGAAGGTGTTCCATTCCTCTGATCATTTTTGTGGCCCTCCTCTGGACCCACCCCAACAGTCCCATGTCTTTCCTTTGCTGAGGGCTCCAGTACTGGCAGAAGTACTCCGGGTGGGGTCTCACGAGAGCAGAGCAGAGGGGCAGAATCACCTCCCTCTACCTGCTGGCCACGCTTCTTTTGATGCAGCCCAGGGTACAGTTGGCCTTCTGGACCGTGAGCGCACATTGCCTGCTCATGTTCAGCTTTTCATCCACCTGTATCCCCAAGTCCTTCTCCTCAGGGCTGCTCTCAAACCCTCCATCCCACAGCTTGTATTGATAATTGGGGGTTGCCCCAACCCAGGTGCAGGATCCTGCACTTGGCCTTGTTGAACCTCATGGGGTTCACACAGGCCCACTTCTTGAGCTTGTCCAGGTCCCCTGGATGGCATCCTTTCCATCCAGTGTGTCAACCACACCACTCAGCTTGGTGTCATCTGCAAACTTGCTGAGGGTGCACTCGATCCCACTGCCTAAGTCCCTGATGAAGATATTAAACAGTACTGGTCCCAATCCAGACCCCTGAGGGACCCCACTCATCGCTGATCTCCATCTGGACATTGAGCCATTGACCACTACACTCTGGATGCGACCGTCCATCCAATTCCTCATCCACTGAACAGTCCACCCATCAAATCCATATCTCTTCAATTTAGAGAGAAGGCGTCATGAGGGACTGTGTCAAAGGCCTTAAAGAGCTCCAGATAGACAACATCCATAGCTCTTCCCTTGTCCACTGATGTAGTCACTCCATCACAGAAGTTGTGCTAGACAAGCTCAATTTTCTTCCTTTTTTCTATATACTTACAAAATGTGATGGTGTTGGGAGCAGAACAGACAGGATTGCTGACATGTCAACACAGTATATGTGTTCTAGAGGCAAATGAAGGGGGGGGGGGGAGAAAGGGATCTGGATGGCATAGACATTGCAAAGAGGAGGGAAGGCACATGCTATGGTACATGTGCTTTGTGTCGCGTCTCCTTGACTATGTGCACTGTGCTTGGCAGTGCTAATGGAATGTTACAAACATCTCCCTTTGCATCTCATCTATCCTCCCCTTCCCCAGCAGGAAATCCTTGTGAAAGCCTTCTAGTCCTCTCATCAACAAGCATTGTGTATCTAGGTATAACAGTTACTTCTTGCCCGTTAAGGGCTGTTCTGTACAGTGTATTTCCTACTTGTTCCTGCACAACATGACATCTTGTTTTAAGTGTTTCAATCAATTGGACTTATGGAACTTCCCTCAGGAGACTATTTCAGTCTTACACTAAAGAAACCAGCATTAGAATTTCTTCTCCAACAGTCAGCAAAATTTTTCCTTTGCTAAGCCAGAGAACAGTGCTATAGGAAAGGGCCTGTAATAGCGAGGGAAGAAAGGGTGAAGTGTGTGTGTGGGGAAATAAAGAAATGAGAAATAAAAAGAGCATGAAAGAAGATATATATTGATAACTGGCTGGACATCTGAGGCCCAGGTGAAATTAAATATTTAATCTTTGTTTCTTGCATCCTCTACTTTTCATTGCAGCAGGAAGGAAGATGTTCTTCCTTTAAAAAAAGGAAATTAAAACTCTACTGGTGTTCTTTTCTGATGCTGAAAACCTCTAAAGTGTGAGGCTAGAAAAGGGAAATGGGTTAATATGCAGGGCTGGCATTTCTGAAGGTACCTAAAGAACTTTGGTGCTAAGCTCTCGCAAAAGCCCTGGCAGAGTGGAGTGACAAGCTATATAAGCTCTTTTTCAAAATCCTATCCTTAAAAAGCATATTAAAGCAGAGGTGGAAAGCGACAGGCAGACAGAGTGGTACAGATATCCATGTAGTGATTAGTCCTGAGGTTGGCAGAAGTAATAATCAATTATTTGTTCTGCAGCTTTGTCTATGATCTGCATGTTTATGCCAGGGCCCCACTGGGCAAACACACAGGGATAGAAAGTCCCAATGAGCTTGCTTAAATGTTTTATTCATTGCATTAATTTTTGCCTGAACAGGTTTTTTTTTTCCTCTTGGGGATGGAGGACTTAAGATATGGTTCAAAGGAGTGTGTGGGACTTAGCCAAGAAGCTGTCCCTGAAATTAATGACAGAGTTGGACTAAACACTCTGTACCATTTGGAAATCAGCCACTGACACTCAGATGGGTTTGCCCCATGGTAAAAACCTTTTACTTCCTAATGATTGAATTGGCCTTTTGGGTTTACCCTAGAGGATAAACATACCCCACAGTGCTATTCAGTACTGCATGCGTAAGGCAGGCAGGAGAGAGAACGAGGCAGCTTCAAGAAATATGAAGTACTATAGCCTTTTATATAAAGTGAAGCTGTGAACAGTGTTTGGCTCATAGATGTTGGTCCAGTCCTTCAAGTTTAGACACGTCAGTGCAGCTTAGATTTCAGAGCAGTGCTGGCGATTGAATTGAAACTCAGGACTGGGAGTTGCTGCTGTTTCTATTCAGGGATTGTAGAAATCTTCAGAAATGTTTAAAAGATCAACCAGGAAAATGTCTGTTTGAAAACAATATCAGGTAATGCTGTTGCTTCAATCTGCTTTTACTGGCATGCCCAGAACAGCTGTGTTTGATAGCTCCCCACAGGCAGGGTGGCTTTGAAAGTCAAGTAGCGCGGTTTTGTGGTGTCAGCCTTCCTGGCACGTCTCGAGGATGTGGCTGCTTTGGATGGGTTTGTGGGGAATATGAGAGCTGCTGGGGGAGCTGGGGAACTATGGGGATAGACAGGAGAGGGGGAGGAGGAAGTGGGAGTGCTCTTGGCTGCATCTCTTAACTTTTGTGGCACTGCTTTGGTGGGTGTTTCTCATCTCGGAGCAAAGCCCCACTGCTAGCTAATGAAAGGTGTGTCAG
The DNA here is from genome assembly GCA_008711295.1 of Anarhynchus alexandrinus. Classification (NCBI taxonomy): domain Eukaryota; kingdom Metazoa; phylum Chordata; class Aves; order Charadriiformes; family Charadriidae; genus Anarhynchus; species Anarhynchus alexandrinus. Next base: position 2,603,861 of record VUYV01000032.1, on the reverse strand, counting down.
GGGGCAGTATCGATTTGCACATTGCTCAGGAAAGCCTTGTGGATGTCAAGACAACAGCATAACAAACCAACTAGCTAGAAAGCAGTCAATTGGTGGGCACGGTCCCATGGCCTGTGGTCCTGAAGCTATGTCTTTTTTGTGTGTGCATTTCCCAGGGTGTGAGACTGTGAGTCAGGTCAGTCAGTAGGGCCCAAGCTTGGCCACGACCCAAAGCATGAGACATTTGTCACTGTACTTGTGCTGGGGAAGGGGAATAGAGCTAGAGCTGGACCTGGGCAGTTGTGAGTGGCAGGAACCTCACTGAGGTCAAGGATGGGGACTTCACTCCTCTTTCTTGATCTCACACTCCAGACATTGTTAGTCAGTAGAGAACATGAGGAGTTGCTGGGCTACATGCTGTAATTTGGGCCAAGGAGCAAGAACAAGACTCCATCCAGGCCCTACAAACACTTGAGAGGAGGCACATGTGCTGGAAAGGAGGATGAGCCTGGAGGTTGTTGTGAGTCTAACTTGTTAATAGATATATTGTGTAAAACCTAGCCAGGCTCCAGGCTCTGTTGCAGTGAAGGGTGTGGGCTCGTTCCTGGTTTCTGAGGGTTGACTGTCTGCATGGTCCAAAATCTACCTACTTTCTTAGATTGCTCTGAAATTTGATAGAACTTGCAGAGGGCCAACACAGGAATAGTCTCACATTTTAGAGTCGCTTAAGCAGGGTGATCCTGAGATACAGCCCTCTTCTCCCCATGTTTGTCCTTTCTTTTTCCATATCCTCATTCCCTGCCCCAAAAGACAAACAAAGGGAACCAGCTCTACTTCTTTAGTTCTTTCCTCTTTAGGTGCTTGAGAACCAGACCTTTGGCTTAAATGTCCAGGGCTATGACACTGCATGTCCTGGAGGAAAATGCTAAAGGATTTCTAGCCTGGCTGGTCCTGTATGAGCTGAGAGGGCTCCTGCAGACTCTGCCTATGCTAGTGTTGCTGGTGTTGACTCCAAGCCAGCCTGGGCAGAAATCTAGGAGGGGGAAATAGGAATTTTGCTGTGCTTCTCCCTCACCAAGACTGTTTTTCATGTTTGTTTGTTTGGATTGCATTCTGTGGGAAGTCCAGAAAGCCTGAAAGCTGTTTTCAAAAAGAAAGAGGCTAAGGGCTTCTGACAGAGGAAGGATGAAAATTTGAATGGAGCAAGAAAGCAGGACAATGGAGTTGATTACAGGGAGCTCTGGAGACTAACCAGGGAGCTCTGGTTACTGTCTCAGTCTCCTTTCTTTAGGTTTAAGCTACAGGGGTGAACATGGGAAGAGAAGGAATGAAAAAGAAGGACGCTGAAGGCATTTGAACCTGATTCCTGCCCTCTCCTTGGGATAAAATGGAGCTTTCAGAGACCGCCTCCACCACCCTCCCTGCTTCTCTTTTGAACAGGGATCCAGGGGTCTGGTTGGAGTCTTGTGAGACAGGGTTCACCTCCGTGTAGTACTTGAGGTAGAGAAGGGAGATGGTGGGTGAGCTCTCCCCTTTCCTCCATCACGTGCTGGGATGTGGGTGACGCTGGAGCCTTCCTGCCCCTTTGTCCCAAAGGAGGGCTGCTCTTCTGCAGGGACAGCTGATGGCAGCAGGTCTGCCAGGTACCTACAGGGTTCCCAGAGGTGGAGTGATGTAGCCTTAGACCGACCTTCTCTGGGTATATTCCTCTTGTGGGGCCTCTTCTCATTCCCCACTGCAACCAAACTGACCGTTTGCTAAAGCAGCTGCTAGTTGAAGGACAAAACCATTCTTCCTGAAATTATGGGCTCACGTGGTCACATCTCATTCCTTTTTCCAAAGCCAGTGCCACAAAACCTGCAAGTTGGTTATCAGAAAACAGAGCCCAAAGGGCCACACTCTGGAGATCTTAATCTTCCTCTTTTTATGTGACATCTCCATGTATCCTGATGCCACTTTGCCCTTGTATTAAGAAGCATATGTTGCCACCTGCTGCAGAAATGATGGACTCCTTTTTGTCCAAAGAACTGGCTTTCACCATAGAAGGAATCAGTCTTACGAAGATTTACTATCTCTTTGTCTGGATAAATATGAGACCATAGGATGGTCATTCCCTTTCTTATTGTTAGACCCCTGCTCTGTACCCTTCTCCTGTTAAACTGCCACGGGCACTGTTAAAAGCTACCCCATTGTACATGGACAGTAGACAAATGGACATGACCAACTCAGATCTTCCTGGCTCTGACAAGCTGGACCAGGTTGATGTGTGATGAGCTAATTTGAGACCAAATTAGCAGCTCTTACGTCATGGGGCTAGTCTTACAATTTCTTTTGCCTTTTTGCTCGTCTTGTTTGCACCCTAATTCTGATGGTTTCACCTTTTGCACGGGCAGGTGGAAATATCCACTGACCCTTACTGGTGGAAGTGTTTTCTAATCCAGTACACATTTCCCATGGTATTCTGGTGAGTCAGACTTCTTTCAGCATAGCGCTGTGCTTGCAAAACTTCACACGTTGTTCCATGCAGCAGGACGGACCCTCCCCCTGGATATCATGCTTCAGTGTTTTACAGTGGTGTATCATTCTGCAGCGAACACACGTGGGCTGAGTCACAGTATTAACAATGTCAGTGTTTGTTTTTAATCAGGCCGACCTAGTGCCACCTTCAGAACCAGCCCTGCGTCAAAGGCGGCAAAGCATAGGGCTGAATGTTTATTTTCTTTACTGATTAGCTCCATTCCCTTTGCATTCCAGACAAACAGCATCCCCACTGTTCTCTGACTCAAAGCAATGTATCCCCTTAGCATGTGGCATGCCAAAATTAACCCCCGGGCAACAAAGCAACAGGAAACAAAGGGCTTTTTGTTAAACAAAAATCTATTTATGCAGGATCAGACATTCAGACAGGGCAAAATAAGTTCCTCTATCTATTAGTGATTGTGTAATCCTACTTTGAAGCTACAATAATGAACTTATAAAGATGAATGCATTATTTTTGTATAAAAAATTGATCTGTCTCTGAAACAGATGATTTTGCAATCAGAACAGCAGGTAAAAACAGAGCCAGCTGCTCAGCAGATGAAAGTCTGTAATTCCCTTCAAAAGTTCTGGTTATGTCTGCAACCACTGCAAATCTAGCTCAAAGTGTTTTAAACTTTAAGCACTGTCCTAATTTGAAAAAAAAGTGATTCTTTACGACCAAGCCTGACTTTCTTCATTTTGTTAGATCGTTCTCTGTGTTGGAAATAATGTGTTGAGCTTTGATATATTTAGGTGTTGCCTCATATATGGACTCTTAAGCTGCAAACTGAAGGGAGATTGTTTTTGTGGTTTTTCCCTGTTAAAATGCTGGCAGAGTATCCGTGAGCAGTAGGACCAGCAGAATCAGCCCTCCCTCCTTCCTTATTGCCTCAAGCTGAAAAGTCCTGTTGTGTTACATCTTATACACTGCTCAGTAAGACCTTGAAGTGCTCTTGCTGAACACACTGCTAAGAAAGTTTCTCTCCCCCCTTGTTTTTTTGTTTCCCTGTGCCTTGTTCTGCTCATGACGTCTGCTTTTTTAGATCTGACTGCCGCTGTGGCTTGAAGGAATTCCCATTTTTCTGGGAAAGAATCCATCTTTCTGAATCTGTCTGTTGGCAGGTAATGCCTCCTGCCCATTGCATTAATCTAGGTGTCCAGAGCTCCTTGAGGATTACATGGATCTAATCATAAGTATGAAGAGGAGAAGTCCTCTCTTGGAAAAGAAACAGCAAATTGCATGTTGCTGTTTTATGCTGGAAAGTGGAAAGAAAGGGATGGCTTAAGTGTACGTGACCATGCCTTGACGGATTAAGTGACCTCTTAAAGTCCTTTTCATCTCAGTTTTCACTTAGTCTGTGAGAAACACCTATTGTGATACATGTGCATTGTTTGTATATTTTATCTCTATGTCCTCCTGCAAGGCCTCTCCTTTAAAGTGTCTCTCTTGCCTGCTTTTTCTTGAGCACAGACTCTCTCGGGGGGGAAAAAAGGGAGGAAAGCCTGTTCAAGTCTGTCCTGCATGTCAGCACTGTCCCCTCTCCTCTCTCAGTAATTGAACTTGAAATGGCTGGTGAGAAAAGGCTGAAAGTATTAGATTAGGGTGTCTCACACTTCAATGAGCTGTCTTGATCAGAAAAAAAGTGAAAAGGCAGAGGGGCTCGTGTTCAGATGATGAACCTGGTATGGAAGTATCATTTTGATGTTTTGCAGGTCACACGACAGAAAAGTCTAAAAAATTAGTTTGATCAAATGGATGAGCTTTCTTCATGGTGAAGGAACCTCTAAGCAAGAGTTTTTGAGAGGTCCGTTGAGGAGCCCAGGTAAATGGTCAGTAAGTTAAATATTGACAGCTCTTTGCATTACCTGACTTGACTGACACTGTGCAATGCTTAGTGATGTGCAACGTTAGGACCTGCTGTGCTTGGTGCTGTATAAAGCAAGGAAAATTGAAAATTGCCTTTGTAAAACCTTGAAATTGTAATGTGTAAGGTGCAAATATGCCTGTAGTTTTGGGGGCAAGGAGCTTTGCTGTGAGGGAATAAAGGTTAAGCAAGAACAGGTTTCACCTGGTAAAATGAATTGATGAGATATGCTGATGGGGTGAATGGTGACAATTAATTTCAAAAGGCAGAAGGTGTGGTGGGACACAGCATTTGAAAGTTGTAAAAACTCAGCAGGATGCAGTCTCTACAGCTAATTTGACACTTGCAGCAAGCAGCTTTTAGGTCTAGAAGTTAAGCATCTTTGCCTGTCCCAGAGGTGGAGAGATTATTTAGGAGGTGGAGACTGGAAGGAGATGTGCAGACAACATTGCACATAGTGGCATATCTGGCATTTATGAGCTTTTCACACTGGAGGAAGCAGTTCTTCAGTGATGTTTGGTGAGATTTTCAGCTTTTGGGGTTGCTGCAGAGCTTAAAGCAGCTTGTGAAAGATAATTGCACACTGTGAAGGGAAGGAAGAAGTTCTGAGCAGGCAGAGAGACACATCTCCTGCACAATGGGGGGGAAACATATTTCACCAGAAAAAGAAAGGTGACGTGTGAGAAATCTTTGTAGTTAGCTTGTGAGAACTGGAATAGGAAGAAGCTATGTGACCAGGGCGAGAAATCAGTCTGTAACAAGGGCTCTGAATGTGCCGTAGCAAGAAAAGGCTAGAAAGATGAAAAGACAATAGTCACCAACAATATTAGAGAGACCAGGGTGCTGAGAACTCACAGCATAGATATCTTTAGAGACTTTTCTGCCTGAAGAGGAGCAATGGGGATTTTCGGAAGATAACAGGCTGATGTCTTGTTGGAAGACAAAAGTCTATTCATAGTCTCTGAACGTGGAAGAACCATTGCTCAGGAGGATGTGAACTGGAAAGGCAGGTAATTTGAGTTTCATTGCTGGTGGTGCTACGCCCATGGTGTGATCCTCTGGAGATTTCGGAGCACAGGCTATCTGTGGCTTGAGTGAATTATAAAAGGGTGACATTTGAAGTAGTTAGCAATACTGATACATGACCCCACAGTCTCCTTACTGTGAGTAAGGAGAGGCTAATGAGTTCATGTATGATTGACAAGTTGCTATTGCTTCTTCCAGTGTAAATCATTTTGTTCTTTTATTACCTCTGTTGGTTTTGCCTGGTCACTTAGCTTTGTTTTGTTCCCCTAGGCTTCAGGAGTGTTGTATGCATCATTTTCTGTCAGCAGCTGATTTTGCCACTAAGCAGATGCCCAAATTGAAAGCCATAACCCTTTCGGGTCAGATACAATATGTGCATTTAAAGGCTATGGTAGTATGTGACAAAACTTCCTACTAAGTCACATCAGAAGAAACAAAGGTGGGAGGCTAGAAACTGGCATTTCTCCCATACCAAGAGACTAGCTAACAAGTCGCAGGTGCTCACAGCTGGAGCATGGGAAGAGCATGATTATGAGGGGTTGTAGTGATAGCTTGTGTGTGCACTTGCACGTTTCACCTGCTTCTTTTTCCCAGCAGTTGTTAAAATGTTTTACACAGCTTGCTATTTTGTTCAGGTAGAGTGCAAATTGGGAATTACCAGAGTGCAAAGTCCATTCTGATTGCTTGACTGGGCTTTACCCTCCTTCTGCCCTTTTACTTTCAGCTTGGTCTAATACCCCTAGGGGATGCTGGCCTTGCTGCAGCAATCCTTTCTCACTGCACAGACCTACTGAGGTGACTCAGGATGGTATTCAGCGAAGATTATTGACTTGAGAGTGCTTCCATCAAATTACAAACACTCCAAACTGCTGGCTTGCTTCTGCTCAGGAGACAAAAAAGTGGTTTTTATGTGAGAAATGACCTGGCAACCAAGACCCTTATTAGAGGGCAAGCTCTAGTCACCTAAGAAAGAGGGCTGTGACACTGTGTTTGGCAGAAGCTTCTCTAGATGCTCTGTTGGATATTCTAAGAGTGGAGAGAGGAATCTCCTTCAACTCCACATACAGATATCCAGAAGCATGAAATGGAGGAAAGAAATTTTGTCTTGAATTCAAATGGATCCTCGAGGGCTTAATAGAGCAGAAGCCTCAAAATACTTGTTCTGCCAAAGAAAGTGCAACAGCGTGCGCACAATCCCTGCACAGTATCTCCTGGTTTGCTTACATGGGATGACAAGCAGCCTGTATCCTGTAATCTTGCTCATAAAACTTACTCAATTTTATCTTAAAATGTCCTGTTTGGTGTTTTTGAGTGGGGGAAGGAAAACATTGCCACTGTTACTCATATCAGTTCTGTGTTTCTGGAGGGATTGAATCCCCAGGCTGGTGTGAAGGTCGAAGTGTGTTAAATTACACAGGAGCTTGAGGAAGAGATGCAGTTGGACCACAGATCCCAGTTTGGAGGCAAGGGTCCTCATCCAGATGTGGTGAACAGATGGGAGGAGGGAGAAGACTGTATTCGTGGCACCGATTCTCTGCATTGGCTCTCAGTTGCCATGCTCTGTACCCAAGCAGTGTATCGTCTGTGCCACAGAGGAAGAGTTTGCTTGGATCTGGCAGGGCTACTCAACTGAGGTGCAGTGCTTCACCAATCCAGAAATGCTGTTTATTCGTCTAACTCAGCTTCCAGTACCTCGCCAACACTAATAAACAAACCCTTCTGGATCCAATTCAGGTCTCTCTGCATCATATTTCTCCAACAAGAGTGCAGCCAGGGCCACTCCGCATTTAACGCTGATTTTAGCTGGGTTTTACCATCACTAGCTGTGCAGGATCTGAGGTGATTTCCCCCAGAAGCTGTGCCTCTGCACCTGCTCCCTAGTGCTTGGCTCAGAAAGCCTCTTGGTTGCTGTGTGCTGCTGCTGAAGGCAAGGAGTGAGTTTTGGGGTTGGCCTGCACCAGACTCCCCACAGCTGAGCACTGGGGATGTGTTGTAGAGAGGCTCTAACCACTCAGCAGCCTCTAGCAGGACCAAGTGAAGTGACGAAGACTGGCAAAACTGATCCTTTGTGGGAACCTTACTAGATTTCCTAACGTATTTTAAAATACCCAACAGATTTCCCACTATCTAGGGTGCTCCAGCCCACTCCATGACCATGAATTTCAAGATGATGTTCTGCAGGTTTGAATTGCAACACCAGCTTAGTCAGGGTACCAACCCAGACTGAACTTGAGCCCTGTAAAAGTGACTAGGATATGAAGGATCCACGGTTTCCACTGCTCAGTTTTGTGGCTGACCTGCAAATCTGAAAATGAGGCCAGTTTGAGCTAAAAAAGAAAAGCAACCAAACCTTCAGCAACTTTTAAAATATCTTCACATTAATCTCTTTGCACTCAATTTCTTCGGAAGCTAATGAGGTTAGTATCCTGAAGGAGTGTTGTGATACTTCATAGTGGCAATGCTCTGAGATCCTTAAATAGAAAATGCCAGAGAAATGGCTAGTTGTGTAATTTTTCTAAAAGAGGGAAAGAGGGAGGGAAATTACAGTGTAAATGTGCCTGGACAAGGGTGGGAAATAATCATTCAATGTGTAATGATTGAGCCGTCTGTAAGATACAGTGTAAAAATGCTTATTAGGAACACATTTCAAAAGACCTCTCATCTGAATTGCTTTGCAATATAAAGAACTTGATAAGTTGTTAAAGAAATAAAGAATATTCTGCACAGGCTTCTCTAATTGTGCCGAACTGTAAGTTTTAACTGAGCAAGGAGCTCCATCTGCTTCAACAATACGATTTATGATACAGTAGCTTGGCATCCTCCGAGTGCCTCAGAACAGTGAAATGCAGCAGCATATGTAAATACTTCCTAATTATGTGCAGCAATGGGAATTCACAGATGGGTAACACCACCATCTACCAAAGACCTGCTACCTATAAATCCTCCTTGAAACACTCTTGTATTACAATGGATTCTGGTAGTTTTGGGGATGGATTGTTAAGATTTCATTATCTAAATTGGGTTTCGGGCACGGGTGGGCTCGAACTTTCTTTTATAGGAGGATGTATTGCAGACGATGGCATGAAGTACTGAACCACACTGCAGAATACGACTGCTACCCTATTGCTGCAAAAGCAATGTTTGCTTTGGGGTGATGGAAATAGGAATTTACGCAGATGCAATAGTGCTGTGCTTAGACAAAGAAGTCAGTTTAATGGGCCCATTTCTTTCTCCTGTAACAGGATGAAATACCAATGAGTTTTGCACTCAGTCGACTGTCAGATATTCTGGCGGTAATTAGGGGTGAGTGCAGAAGTTGGGTTAATATCAGTGAGTCTGGGCAGCCGGTTCATCACCTAGTGAATAAGAAATAGTGGAACTGGAATTCAGAGGGTAAACCCTTCTGAATTAAAGCCTCCTCAGCAACCTCAGCTTCAGAGACTGGTACTATTTAGTCTGACTAAGTCTATCATTTGAGTGATTTCACTGTAAAAGTATAGCCGAATGCAAAGCATTTAAATTGTTGAAAATCTAAAAATCTGAAAGGATTTGGAAAATCCTGGACCTTAGAAGAGTTCATGAAAGGTCAGTGTTATTTTCCAGCAACAACAGAGCAGTGACTTTGTGTACAGACCAGCTTGTTACTTCTTGGTTTTTGAAGAGATGGGCCTGTCGATTAAGGAAGAGGCAAGCTCTGCTCCCCTGACACACCCCCCCGCCCCCATCTTTGAAGCATAGTAAAGGGGTGGGTTTAGGACTTCAGTGATCTAGGAATATGGAAGAAAACGTTTAATAAACATAGCAAAAATATCTGCCAATGGAGGACTTTTTGTCCTTAAGTGCAATAAGCAAGCTTTGGCGTGGTGATACCACATAACAGAATTTGCAGTGGACTTGCCAGAGGATGTGTGGGCATCTGGGAGTATTTTAGGAATAGGCTTGCATAATCAGGCCCTTATCCACTGGCTGAAGGGAAGGTGTCTTCAATACTGCTTTGCAATCCCCTTGGTGACAGTAGTAAATACAATTGGTTCTCATTCTTAAGCCCTGAGGATGTGACCACATCAAACTAGGAGAACCATAAGCACAACTACACAGGTAAAAGTCCTGCCTCCTCTCTTGTTCATTGGCTGGTAACAAATGCTTGGAGCAACTATATAAGCAGAACAACTGTATTCAAGGAGTTCCTCCCTCTGGGTCATTTGTTTGGTGGATTGTCTCTGAATTTGTCTCATTCCTATTTGAACTTGATTATAAACCACCGTATCCTGTGGCAGTGAGTTGTATAATTTAATTATTGCTTTGTGTGTGTTTCTTGGGGGTGGACAATTTCTTTTCATTTATTCTCAGCTTATCACCTGGCAACTTTGTTAGCTGATTCTAAATTTTGTACAGTGAGAAACAGTGAGTAGTCATTCCTTGTTTCTCCTCCTCACACCAACTGTGATGGTACAGACATGTATTCTACTTTCTTCCCAGTTGTTTCTTTCTTAAGTTGAGGAATTTGCGTCTAATTGATTTTTGCATGGAGCTACATACTGAGAGTAAATCAGACTCTATGGCTGCTGAGTGGAAGCCATCAGGCCATTCACTTTATTTAGCCCCCCAAAATGGGGAGGAAATTCGATGATGTCAACTACTGCTACCCCATGCGGAACTCAGGTTATTTCAAAATGTGTTGTGACTTTACAGCTTTTTAATTAGGGCAGCTTGTATTTTCAGGAGTTAATTAGCCTGTTCACATGCCAATGCAGTGCTTTGGCTCTCACCAAGTACAAATCATCCCTGGCCCAGCCTGGAACATGGACTGAACTAGTTTGTCTCCAAAACTTCCACTAGCAACAGGGACTATTATAATATAAATAAGAAGGGCTATGCAGTCCTAATATATCTTTCCCAGAGGTTACTAAAGTGCTCCCATAACTTTCAGGGGATGCATTATACTTCCTACTTTTTAGTATCTTGGAAACTACTGTTAAATGTAAGTAAACCAAGGATAAATGTTGCATCTCAATGCCAGTCAGCAAATCAATAGCATAAGAAGGAAAAGGCCTCTATTTTAGCTAGTGTCTTCAGTTCTGGGGGACCTACTTCTTCTCAAATTTGTTATTTTCCTGGAATGAGAGGTGATCAGTTTGGTACTTTGTTGTTGGACAAAAATGACCTTTGTTTTACAACGTTGGCACAACAAGGCCACAGAAAACCACAGCCGTATCTGAAGTCACTTCACTGAAACAGGGCAAGAGAAAATCAGGAACCCTCTCAGTATTACCTTGTTTTTTTCCTTCTCAGTTGACAGTCTCAGTTATTTCTTTCCTCTTGGTTTTCATGGGTGTTATTAAACACAGCAAAGCAAGCCCTCTATGGAGATCACATTTTGTTAAAGCTAATTTGCCTGTGGCCATTTAGCAGAAGACTTGGCTTTTACTTGTTAAAGATACTCTTTTTTCTCTCTCTTATCTACTAGAAGTGACATTCTAAAGGAGCAGTTTCTTCTTGAAGTTTGATTATGAAATGCAAAGCACTTGATTTAGGTTAATAAATAATCAAAGATTAACTCTATCTTAAAATGTTCTGAAGAATTCAAGTGTGGTAGGAGGCACCTGAAGTTAACCCATGTTAGGAGGCTCACTTTGCCCTGGCTTTTTTTTTTATGTAGAGGGCCCCAAACTGCACTGTACTTCATCTGAATTTCACAAATTCATTTGAGTCACCTTCTGGGGGACCTTTGTCTCTGCATTGGCTAGATAAGGACCCTAGAAAGACTAATGACCTCTCTTTAAATACCCAAACCAGTGTGAGTGCCGCCTGTCCCTGTCTGACTCCAGGGGTGGGTAGTTTTTTTCCCTGAGCAGGGAAATGAACACTAAATTGACTAGAGTCAGAGAACATACAGTCCCAGAGGATGAAGTAGCCTTCTCCAGCTCCTGTGAAGTCCCTTCAGTTCAGGTTTTGATCGATATCAGTGTGAGAAAGCTTTGTGAAGCATAGATGAGACCAGCAGCCAGATGTCATGGAGAACTGAATCTGTTGCTCTGCATGATCAAGCACAAGTGGGCTTCTGATTAAACCTTCTGGCTCAGAGGCCACTTTCATACTAATAAATCATGCTTGGATCTGTTTTTTGGTACTAACGGCCCGTGTCCATGCTATTAAATACCTTTGGTCTCCAAAACAGAGTAGCCACATCCAAACTGTGCATTGGGAAAGGTCCTGGATCTGTGTCAGCTCCTGAGCTGTGCCTGGGAATTGTTTGGAAAAGCATTAGCTGGCTCTGGCCAGAACCATCCTGAGGACATGCCTCATAATTTAACTCTGCTATTATTGAGTCCTGTTTCCTGGGATTAGTCCCAGACACTGCTCAGCTTACTTGTGTAGTCATACCCAGAAGCTCTGGTCCAAGCCTCACTTGTTGCCATCCATCTGGGATTTCTTGCACTAGCGTTACCTTTCCATACTCAGCTGTTGGTATGCAAAAAAAAGGGTTTATAACTGAAAGGCTTTTAGTCCAACAGCTCCAGCCCTTCACTGTTCTGCTGCTTCCACATCATGTTTGGTCTATGGCAGATGCCTTTTCAGCTGGGGAAAAAAGTGTGAGGTGGTCAAATGTGTCTCTGATTTTAGTGGACTAAATGATGAATGTGGAGCTTTGGGATCCTTCAGGCATTAGTTATAGAATTTGACAAAAGAGTACAAACATGGTTAGGGATTTGGCAGTTCACTAAGCCAAAAGGTTGGTTGCAAGTCTTGGGAACACAGTTTTACTTGGAGGTTTAGTTCAGCTTTTCCTCTGGCATGCAGCTGTAGGGGTTATGGTACAGCAGTAGGAAGGATTATAAAGGTGTGGGGTTCATTCCTCCTTGTTTCCTTTCCTGTGTATTCCTGTTTCCATGAGCCATCATGGTGATGCTCCACAGAGATGCTGATCTTTTATAATGTCAGTGATAGAACTGTGCTTCCTCTCTCACTTTTGGGATTGGCACCTCCTTAACATGAAATGTAACCCTTCACATTCGATTACAGCAGTGGTAGGAAGTATGTGATCAAACATTTACATGACTCTACCTCTTGGTTACATAAAAGAAAATGAATGCAATTTTCACCTACATACTTTTATCTTTTTATAAGTGGAACTGCTTATAAGCCAAATACGCCAGAAGGCAAACTGCAACATATTAAGGTGAGAGAGAAAAAGAAAAACAACCTCAATATTTTCAGAATAATGTGTTAAATTTGAATACATTTAAAACTTAGTGATACATATAATTAGTGCTGGTTTCCATGGTTACAGAGTCAAAGATACAGAAGTTGCAGCTCCATTTCTTGTCACTGAAAACTCTACTTAAATCAGAAATGGAGTGGATCCAGGTGGCAAATATTCATATGCTGGAATTGGCATCACCCATCTTGTGTCCAATCTGTTAGTCAAAGTCAAGTAAATTAAAACAAGTCAAGATTTGTGGTTTCTAATTAATGTATTTGGTAAGTAAGAATGTAACCACCACTGAAGAGGAAAAAGAAACCACTTTATGTCTCTAAAATGGCCTCCATAAGAGAGATCCTCTATTTCACATTTATCTCCAGTATATTTGGCTATATCTTTGTCTTCGGCTATAACATTGTCAAACGATTTGAAATGACAAGCAACAGAAAGGTTCCTAGAGATAGGACCCTTTGGGCCTATGGCTCACTTAAGGCAGGACTGTGTCTTGTTGTGTGATCCCCATTCCAGTTGCTGCTTGGTTCTTGTTAATCCGTTGGCACCTCCTTCGTTTGAGGACTAAATGGTGTCTCGTTGCCTGTGGTCATCCTGGCAAATATAGTAGGACCATGACATGAAGTTGGGTACTGGTCCACAAACACCCATTCTCTTTGATTGTTTCTGTGCTCCCTGGATGTCATGGGTGGCATCAACCAGCACTTTCCCACCCAGATCTCAGGCACAGTTTAGGGAACAGCAGGTTTGGGAGTATATATGGGGTATGCTCACACACAGTCTGACCTTGGGCAGCTCATGTAGATGGGAGGGGAAGTCTTCCCAGACAGGCACACAGCACACATGCTAGTTAAATGCTCACCGTTGGATAGCTTGCATGCTGTGAATTTCTCCCAACACAACAATTCTGGTCTGGCATTGAAGGAGGGCTGTGAGATCAGGCTGATGTTTTGCAGACTGTGTTTCCTGGTCACTTCCCTGTCTCCTTTGCTCTACCTCACTTCAACATATTTTCCCCTGCTTTCCACTTTCCAGTGCCCCATCCCAGCTTCTTTGCTTCTGCACTTAATATTTACAAAATGTTCTAACTCTCCTGGCACAAATGGGGAGAGCCATTTTTTATATCCAAGACTCTTCCTTTTTGTAGCTTGCAAGCTTTTGTAAATCCATAATCTGATTATCCTTTTTACCCTTCTCTTACTCTCTGTATTTGGAGCAACCAAGCTACTCAGTTGCATGCTTTTATTGTCTTGTCCACCATCAACATGTAGTCCCTTCCTGCTGGTTTTACTCTGCTGATGTGTGTTTTCCTTAACTGGCAGGTAGCTCCTGAGGGACAGGGATGGTTGCTTCCCTTGGGTTTGCAATGCACCTAGCACAGCGGAGATTTGTTACAGCCTGGAGTTCTGAACACAATGATGGCACCTATAAAACAAATGCATTCATTTTGATTTTCCAGCCATGTTCATTAGTTGTATGAAAGGTACGTGTGTGTGTATTATTTATTTCAAGGAAGAGATTGTAGATCTGAACAAAAATGGAAATTCCTATACTGTGGGTAAGAGTGCAGTTTCAAAACTTTTTACAAACTGATGTAAAACTGGGATACTCTGAAATTTCTATTGGAGTGGAAATTTTGTCTATCTTTCATGCTGGATTACTTGAGAGACTCTCTTTTAACAGAATAAATACCTTTTAATTCTTACTTGAATGTTACTAGTGGATTTATTTTATAATACAAAGATCTCAAGAAGAAAATTGAGTTAAATGTAAGTATTTCAGTTTGAGGTTTGACTGGATTATTTTACCTTGTCAAAATGATTTTTTTTTTGTTGAAATCAAGATTTCCCCATAGAAAGCTCAGGATTATAGAAAATGGTATATTCTTGTCCAAGAGTGTCCTGTGGGGAAATCTTTAACATGCTGTGTTAGGTTGTAACTCTGACTCTTCTCTCCAGCATGTCTTATACAACACCCTTACCGCTCAGTTTGTAGGACAGGACAGTAGCACATTATCACTACCAAAACCAAGGACGACAGCAATGAACTGCCTCGCAGAGGTATAGTTTGTTCCATCCCCTGCTGTTACCTACCAGCCAAGAATACAACCACCACCTTCATCCATGTGTTTTTTATTTTAACTTGGCTTGGGGATGAATTGCACCAAACCCCAAAACTTTCTATCTGTCTGAATAGAAATTTTCCTGAGCTGCACTTGTGCAGTGAGCGTGAGGAGACTGCTTGGACCTTTGACCAGCTAGAGGACCTCTAAGGTCACTGTTTGCTCTGCAGACCTGGTAGACGGATCTGCTCTTGGCCAAAGCATCTCTGCTCCTGGCAACTCACAAAGAATCTGGGAAGACGCAGAGAGAGCTTGTTGAATGGGGGCTATTTCAAACAAAACAGCTTTTTTCAGTACAACTTTAAAAAGCAGAAAGGTTTCTGTCACATCACAGTCTGCTCCAGTGTGGGACAGACACCTGTCACTCAGCGTTTGGTTCTTCAGCTTACAATGGAGAGCAGATCCTTAGAGAACTGACATAGAAAATGAAGAAAAGAAAGGAATAAGGCAACTAGACACTAAGAAGATGCAAGTACCTGACTTATTACATGAATGTAGGCTTTTTATGTATAACATCTGTTAATGCTTAGGACTTTAATGTTAGCATAAAAAAGAGAACCTACAGTCTTCAGGGAATATGACAAAATACAAAGACCAGAATTTTTCTTGCTTTACATAATGGACAAAGGTTGAAGAAAAATAGCTTTGAACTTGCATAATTTTTGCATAATTATTATATAATTTAATGCACAAATAACACATAATCATATACCGGGCTGGTGTTGCAATTAAAAGTTAACCCATACTTTCAGAATATTTAATTTTATGATGAATGAGCTGTTAGTCCAGTCCCTTATTTTTGTCCTGTTTTATCTTCATGCAGTTATTTAAGTAAAATAAGCACCACATTGCACTTAAGAACTGATAGCAATAGATTTGTTGAGTTGTATAGAGTAAACTCATTGAAATCTCACCAGGCTCAGTGTATCTTCCTTCACAAAACACTTCTCATAAACGTACAGATAAAACTTTAAAATCCAATGAATATTTGTATTCAGATGAATGCCTAGTACTTAAAGTGTTATTTTAGCTTATAGAGACCTTTAGTAATGTTTTTAAGAATGCTGCTGTCTTTGCAAGGAACGCCAGCTCATTCGGTGGAGGCTGCTAGAGAAATGCTTTGGGGTCATGTCACTGCTGGGATTAACAGACGTTTGAATTTCAAGAGCAGGCTGACTGATAGTGCAAATGAGTATTCTTTGGAGGAGTCACCTTGAGTTTTTCCAGAGAAAATGAACAATTCAGTGTAAAGTACAACAAAAGAACAGTAAGTAAAACATCTATATTTACTGGTTGTATTTTTAGGGCAGTCAGAAGTTGTGGATTAGGGAACTTTCACTTTACAATCCAGTTCCTTCAAAGATACAATCTTACTGAAATGTAGTCCTGTGTTGTTTTCTTGAATTGCTGGTCAGAAACACGTTAGTGCTTGATGCCTCGCAGATACCATTACAAGCATTGACTTAGTGCCCATCACCACGATAACTGAATTTCAACTCAAGATGGAACATACAACGGACCAGTAAGAGATGAGCCTAAATATGTTGCCTGTTGCTTGCCCGTGACACAGGAAAAGGGGGCTAAATCCAGTAAGGGAGCACTGGGCAGAAAATCTCATTTTACAAGCAGTGGGTTTGTGCCTCACAGTATTTCTCTGAGCCTGGGCCTTGCTGTTGAGAAGGCTCTGCCATCAGCATATATTTAGATAATGATGTTTTAGACAGGCGCTTTCTGACTTTGGAAAATTATACCAATATTGGAAGGCACGGCCAGATAGGACTATTTATCACATTTGTATTACATTGCCTTGTGAAAAATACTTGTAAATATGCGGGGAATAACACTTAGGGAGATATTTTCAAATGGTCCAAATGTGAAATCTGAAAAATAACAGTGGATGTCTTAGAGGTCCATTGTGTAAGCTTAAACATTTTTTTGAAATATGATCTCTTTATTTCTACTAGGATGAATTGTGTGTTGTTTGTTTACCCCCCCCCGCTATTATATTCAAACCTTATAAAATGTATTCAGTTCCTTTTATTGAAATATGCATGTTTAGCTTGCGTAGCAAAATATATAACAAAAATATTAGATGCAAATCCAGTGCAAGAGACTTTTTGTAACTAATTATTATTTTTTAAATAGTGAAATCAAAATGATTAGCTAGATTTTTACTTCTCCTACCATAAAATAAGCTTTCTATCTCTGCAAATCATGTACTTTTTTTTTTAAATTTGGAAGTTTTAACCCAATGCAGGGCTTTTTTCACTGATGAGTTCTAAAAATTAGGTTTATAATGGAAACCCTGTCACTTGCTTAACTACAGAGGTTCAGAAACCACTATAATTAGCCCAATGACAGCAGCAGATGACAAAAGTCTGGCATTTCAGCATCTACCTAAGTATTTGCATCAATTCTTTTATAGCAGCGAACTAAAAGGCTTTTCTTTTTTTTTTTTTTTTTTTTTTTTTGCTACTGGGTGCTAGTTTTCCATTTTTACATGTCTTATTTTTTAAAAAAAACTTTTTCTGATTCTTCGCCTTGGAAGCCTAAGCTATGTAGTTCAGATTCCTCCATAGTTTCAGACTTAACCCATTAAATGCAATGGTGATAAAGTGGTAGGATAATGACCTGTGGAGACTGGTTGGCCCCACACTCTCAATAGCAACAAGAGTCTTCCTTTTTGTTTCTGTCTTGGAGCAGCTGCATTGAGGTTGGCTTATACCTTCCTGTTCCAACTCCTGCTTCTCCTGGCCCAGTCTTCTTTTACTCGTAGTGGTGGAAAAATTTAAAGATCCTTTAAGTTGTCCCTATATGGAGGTTTCTTAAAAAGTAAATACATTGAAATATGAATGATTTTTTTTTTCCCAGCAGAAATCCCTCAGAACCAGCAGAAATGAAAAATATAGCTGAAAAGTTTAATTCTTGGATGAGGCAGCTGAAGACTTATTTCACAGCGAGTCCCAGATATGTGTGGCTTTTTCTTTCTGCAATAACCCTTATAGCATGAGCAGAAGTAGATCCTCCAGCCTGAATGGCACTGTTGAAACAAATGTGTATGTGAAGAGATGCTGGGTCCACAGGCAACAAGAGGCAGGAACTATGAGGGCCTTGGTCTCAGGTGTTAACAATCAACACTTAATAAAAAGCAGAGATGATTTTTTATTTCTGCTCTGCGTTTTACCTATGCAATGTCATTGTTTTTATTGAAAATGGCCTGGTTAGATTCGAGTTTGTGAGAAGGCTGGTCTCACCTCCACTGGAGTTTCTAGTATACATGTGAGCAAGAAAGAAGTGCTATTCATACCAGGGAATGTCTACTACCAGGACCAATGTCCTACTTTTTGCTGGTAGCCCAGCTAACCCCTTTGGTGGTGGCTTTTGATTTCTTAATGACTGCAAACAAGGAACTCGGCATCTTGCACCTTTTACAAATTAACTATCTGGGAAGTGATCATGGAAAGTTTGAAAAATGGAATAATAACAACAGAGGTCCTAAAGTCCTCTTGCATACCTTGACATTTTAAATATGCCTCTATAAGAATAACAAGAAACTGGGTGATGTTTTCAGAGGACTATATGGTCTCTTTCAAGATGCATTGAGGTTAGGTTGAAAAGAGAACTGAACCTTTCCAGTATTATTTTCCAAAAGTTCTGGCAGGGTTGTCACTGAAAATATGTTTTCAGACCATCCCCGAAAGCATATGCTCATGCAGTGTTGCATGGGAGCTCCCATAGGCCAAACTCTCCTTTGAATTTTGCACAAACTTGGAGAAAATGGGACTGATGCCAGTCTCTAGCATAAAGACAACTTGAACTGAATTCATATGATCTGGGATTTATGCAAGCAAAGTGGAAAAAGAAACAGGCTCACCCAGCAAGAAATTTGGCCCTTGGTGAAATAATCTGTAGATAAGTCAGGAATTTCAGACTGAATGTGGAGGGTGGAATTGGTTTTTTTATTGATTTGTAATTTGAAGGTTTGCAGCAACACAAAGATTGCTTTAAAAAGAATAAACTGACTCAAATCCTATCTGAAGGTTTGTAGTAATTAGTGCAGTACCTGCTGTGGTGGGACCACAATGAGACAGCCAATGTAGGCTGGCAATTAAGGCTCTTTTAACAATGGGAACTCAACTTCACATGAACGGCTAAGAACCACAGGGAAAAAGAATAACCAGCCGCTGTTCTTAAACTCAGCACGTTCCTTGTAGCTTGAGGTTAGAAACAGGGAAAGCAGAGAGGGGTCTGGAAGTTTTCTCTAAAGAGGTGGACAAGGTGACTTTGAAGAAAAGCATCACTGCCAACAGCAGTGATAGTGCCCTAACTGGAAGGTGTAGCCCCTGCTTTGTTTTAGGAAGAAATGAAAGCTGGTTTGGGTTTAAGGAACAAGGTGAGATGCATTGCCTTCTCAAATTGTCTTTTTCTGCATAGATACAGAAGGCAGAGGAGATGCCCCCTACTTTGCTGTAGATTAATAAAGAGGAGGAGATAAAGTAGAGAATTAGAACAGCAAATCATTGTCTCTAAAATCAGGACAGCTGCTTTTTTTTGCTGCATACCCTGAAGGTGGACTATGGACTGCAGCATTTGTTATTGTCTTCTGATGACAGAATGAACCAGGGCAAAATAAATGCTTTTTTTCTTTTTGAAGTGGATTGAAGACTCTACCAGATTTGTCACCGTAACGGTTCCAAGAATGCCTGGGGAGCTGCAGTTTGTCAACAGAGTGGCCACTGAGTTATTTATTACTAGGACTATAGTAAAGCCAAAAAAAAAATCCACCCCACCTCAATCCATCTATCTGTCTATCTATCCATCCATACATCCAACCAACCATCCATCTAAAAGTTAGATGGATCTTGTCCAGGAATGTCTTGGTCTTGTCAGAGCTGAAGAGTTCATTGCTTATCTCCCATCTTAGTGCCATGGGAAGCCATGAACTGTTTTCTTATTTCTCAGTCTGAGTTGGAAGACTTCACCCAGAAAGTGTATTCTCAGAAATTGCCCCTCACAGAACACAGAAGATCATATAGCAGGGTTAACACCACTCCTGCTTTTGTTTGCTAGCAGAGAAGTCAGAGCACTCTTTTGTCTGGCAGGGTAACTTCCTGAGGGAATTTAAATCCATATTTCCCAGGAGTGAAGACAGTGCCTAAGCAACACAGTTACAGGGAACAGATTGAGATGCCGAGACGATGAATCTGGCCAAGGCCAAGGTACAAGAACTAGGACAACATGAATTTTAATGGTTGGAGGTGCTTAACAGGAATGGGGATTTCTTGATTCCAGTCCCTGCTACAAAGCCTGTTCTTATATTTTATGCAGTGATTGTTTAACGCACTGTCCTTAGGGCAAGGATCTGAAGCCAGGTTCCCTCCAGAAAGTGACAGCTCTGGCTATGCTAAACACATGTTGTCTCTTGCTCTCTCTGAGTGGCCTAATGAATCATTTGTGTATCTGCCATGCAATGAAGAGCTTTTTTAGAGGAGGCAGAGGACCCAGGAAATAAAACCTGGTGTCCTGCTAGCTGGGCAAATGATCCTATGTGATGGCTTGTAGTAAAATAGTGGCCACCTGCACCACCATTGATGGTAAGGTCTTAGGAAAAAGAACTACTTCCATGAGCAAGTGCTAGGCACCTACTGCCAGCTTTGGTGGGGGCTGAAACATGGGAATGCTTGAGAATGAGACCTGATGCACCTTGTACCTAGTGTTGTCTCTTAGGTGCACTGAGTTGTCTCTCTGTTCGACATATAAGGGTTGTGCTTCCCTGTGGTAGTGCTTAACTCCCTCTGTAGACTATACTAGAAGTCTGAGCACCTCAGAGTGGTGCTTGGGGCAGTCCCTGAAGTGCAGGTACTTCCTAGAAGGGCAATAAGGCCCAAGTTGCTTATTTTAAAGTAAAAATTATGACACTTCCTCGAGTCTCTTTTTTGGTGCAAGACCTTAGTCTCTTTGTTGCCTACTGCGTCCTAACTTGCTGCTTAGAGCTCAGAACCTCCATTAAGAGAAAATGGATGACTCTTGTAGGTATAAACTGTACTCAGCCATCATAGATCCCAGCACAGTGGGTGATTACAGCCTGGAGTCCTTAGAGGCCTGTTGACCCCAAAGAGCCCATGCCTATGTCTAGGATTTGGTCTCCCTCCCAAGCCTTGCTGAACTGTGGTTTAAATGTCTCTACAGTGAACTTGAAGGATTGTTGCTCCGAAGTTGTATGTAAAGCAGTTTTGCTGGTCACATTTTCTTTAGAGAGAAATAGCAATGCTGTCAGCCAATTAATTAGACCTGCACCTGTTGCCCTTTCTCTTAGAGTCTGGGGTGTAGGCTAGGAGACATCAGAGAATGCAGCTGATAAGACTTGTTGCCCAAAACGGGAGGAGAAGAGATACAGCATTGTAAAAGATTTTTCTCCATGGAGGGTGGAAGCAGAAGTCACTGTGCAGCTATGCTGCTAATCCCACACCCGTGGGAGAGAGAAAGAGAGGGAGGGAGAGTGGAAACTCTTTGGCAGCTTTGAGCACAAATTTAACAATTTCTGGATAAGCTTCTGCTTGAGGAGAGAGAAGCAGAGCTTGGATGTTCTGACATGCAGAGCCATCTCCCCATCTGTTGTGCTAAGGAGTAGCCATTGACTCACTTTAGGCTGTTTCTTGCCTCTGTTGAATTGCTAGCTGAACTGTTGGAGAAAAGATCAACCCATTTAGTCCAGTGATTAAAAACATTCTTTAACTGCTATAAAATTCTGTTTCTAAATGAGTGCTGCAATGATTTTCATTAGCATTTAACAATCAAATGAGGTCTAGGTATAATCCAATAAGTCATCAGAATAAGCATATTCTGAATTCATAAAGTGGTTTTCATTTGGAATGGACCTGTAGTGTCAGATCTTTAGTCCATTCATTCTAACAGGTCGCTTCTGGTTCAGAAATCAAGGAAAAAGGCCTGGGAGGTGCAGGAGCTACAGGATCGCGGGAGAAATTTCTTCAGATTAGAGTCATAAATGGGGTTAGAAGCTTAAAAGCCACTTTGAGTACCTAAATTGAGTGCTTTGCATTGTTGAAATCCTCAAAGTTCCTGCAGCTACAAATTGGTCTTTAACATCCCAAGACACCCGCAGTCCCATCAAGGGTATCCAGAACCACCCAGCTATGGTCCCTTTGGCCTTTTTGATCAGCTGTCCCCTTTGTTTGTCTCCTCTGTTATCTTCTGCAGCCTGATTTAGTAGTTCTTAAGGATTAATCTTTACATCTAAAGCTACCGGGGACAAATAACCCAAGATCTTTGGAGGGTGGACAGATAGGCTGTACAGGCCTGATGAGTTTTAAGAGTCTCAGGTTTCAAACTGTGCTCAGAAACTCAACCCTGGGTCTTGCCGCTCTTGGGGGGGGAATGCTACTGAGGCTTTCATGACGAATCACGCTTCCTGAAGCTGTTTTACTTCTTGTAAAGAATTCATTATTCCTTGGAGCATGGTCTTGAATCATCCTTTCCCAGCCATTTACTTTTCCTTCCTCTCCGGCCCAGAGAATAATTTTCTGGTGACGTGTAATAGCTTCAGCAGAACTTTAGAAATCCTTGCCTGGGAATGCTTAATAGACTAGTGATAAGAGACCCCTTTGGGTCCAATGTTTTGTTCCAACCCAGGCGTAGCAGAGACTTGTTTACAAGTGTCTCATTGCTATAGTTCAGGGCTCTAAGCTATTAGAGAAAATGGCGTAAGCTTTCTGTGGTGCATGTTTCCAAAAGGTAGGTCTACTTTGAAGGTAACTGGGAGACTGGGCCGGTAGGAAAGTGAGGCAAGGCTGCTGTCTGGAGTATAGGCTTGAGTTAAATCTCTGAAAACATCATGACATCAGAACTTAGGTGGTTTAGTCCACAGGTTCATGAGGGGCCTGAGGCATTTACTCCTAGAAAGGTCTGAAGATCTGAGTGGCTGTGCTGTGTCATAGTGAAGGACAGATCTACAACTGGGTGTTTCAGGTTCCAAAACTGCTCTGGGTGTTGTGTTTATGAGCCTAAGGAATAAGGGTGCTTTTCTAAATGCTGTATCCCTCAAATCAAGAAGACAAAAGTCCCCTGCTACTTCAGATTATTCTCTGCTCTTCTGAAAAGCTCTTGTGTTTTCTGATGCCAAAATGACAGAGATAAATATAACAAATAAAATGGAAAGTCCTGAGGGAATCCTAATCATCACAGACTCATGCTAAATGAGGGTGTGATCCCACTCCCTTCTGTGTTCATCAGTGCTTCCGTGCTGTTATTCCTGATTTATGACTGTATAACTCACAAGCGAAGCAGACCTGCTGCAGGTCTCTTGATCTTCCCTGCAGAAGATCTCAGCAGTGGCTTTTTTTTAAATGTGCACAGAAGGGTAGAAATCACAGAGCTGGGGTTTAGGTGGCAGGTCACCTGCACCCTTAGATCTGCAGTTGGATAGAGCAACTTCTGTGTGTGTGGCAGTGTCAAAGTTGTTATCTGCTGGAGGGAGAGAGTGAGATTTGAGGTGGAAAACCCTCCCCAAATACCTGATATCAGGTTCTGCTCATGAAAACCAATGGTTCTATTTAAAAAAAAAAAAAAAATTTTATTTTTACATGAATTTTTGTAGAAGTGAGTCCTTGGGATATGAGCCCTCTGAGGCAAGAATTTCTTCCTGCTTTGGCTCTTCGTTGTAATTGTCTGGTGACAGTGTAGTAAAAGTAACTACTGAGATGGCATCCTTTGGGCTCTTCACCCGAAACTTGCGGTTTATTGTCTTTTGGAAAAGGTGGGGAGATAGATAGACTCATTGCTCTAAGTTCATTAGCTTGCTGTTTATCGTGATAGAAAGAATATCACTCATCAGTAAGGCAAAACTCTTTCTTCAACATCTTGAAGCAGCACTGCAGATGGCAGTTGCCCCTGTGCACATATAAAGTGTAGCCAAGTTTTTCATATCCATACTATGCTTGCTTATAGCTACTCCTGTTTTCCCTTGTTCTGCTCAGACTCTTTGCTGTTGCTGGATTCTTTGTGCATGCTCAGATACTGGCAAACTCACAGGGCCTTTTGCAGCTTTTCATTATGTTTTCTTTTATGCATGCAACGCCAAGAATTTGTGTTTTTGTTAGCTCTTGCAATCGGTATAAAATAAATTAAATTGTTTAAGAAAGCCATTACCACTGGCTTATCAAAGTATACCAAAGATTTTGCACAACATGACTGCAGTTTTATATACTAAATTCTTAATACGAAATAGCTTTGCTAGACAGCAATAAAGCTTTCATTTTATTGCTTCTTTTTGATTTACTTCTGTACTCAGCAGGAAAAGCATCTATTTCCATTCCAACTCAGCATACCACCAACCATTCTGGGGATATGGTTATGGAGTTCAGCATAAATATGAATCTTTGACTAACAGTGCAAAGCTCTGGCTATTAAAGAGCTGGCTGAGCCCTGCTCCTGACACTGAGAGCAGCCACACCATACGCAGATACTACAGAATTAGGCTTTGATCTTTCTTTTTAAAATCAGATCCTCATCTTGGAAAGCTACCACTGAAACGTAGCAACAATGATGAGAACTCAGAATTTCTGAAACCAGGTTGATTTTAGTCAGATAGTTTAGGTGTCAAGAAATAAAAAAACAGCACTGAAAATTAAGTTTTCTTCAGTTCACCTACCTGCAGGACATGTCTAAGAGCCCTGCTTTTCTGCATCCCTCTTCAAGTATAAGGGCTGCCTGTTTGAATTGTGCATTCGGATTCTACTATGAAAATAAAGAAATGAGCACAAAAGGATTTTTTTTTTAATCATACATAAGACACAGCCTGTGAGATTTTTGGAAGGTGCCTGCAAGTCTGAACACTTTACAGTTTCTTTCAGTCACTGCTATTTACACCTTCAGAGAACAGCCTTAGGGAAAGGTAATTATTAAATTTTTTAGAATGGTTCCATAAGATACATGGATTGTCCTTCAGGCTAGCTTTCCACTGATCTGGACACATGGTTTGAAGTACACGGTATTGCAAGTTACAAATGGATGGAGTAACTCATAATCTCATACTCTTCACTTAATTTAGAGAAGAAGGATGTCTCTGTGGTGTGACCCTGGACAGTTGATTGGATTTCAGTTCTCCTTTTGAGTACAGAGTTAATATGTTCCCTTGGGAAATTTCTGTCTGACAGTGGGAATCGCACAGCCTTGGTATTCACCAGGGTGCTCTGTTTCAGCCTCATATGTTGTGCTCACAGACTTTAAACTCCTGTTAACGTATCATCATCCAGAACACAGGATTTGGATTTCCCCTTGTCACCTTCTTGCTCATGTGTTTTTTCATCTCCTCTGCTTATTCCCTCTATTTTTGTTTTTCAGCCTCAATCTGCCAGCCAGGACCATCACTCTGAGCCTGGACAAGCAACACTTTATTGAGTCTGATACTGCAACAATTCTGCCAAGTCTCAGATTGGCCTGTAAAACTGAGTACTCTGCTCAAACTTACCAAAAAAAAGTGAGCTACAGGAAAGAGCCATTATCTGAGACAGACGCAGCATTCATCTTTTCTTTTTTTTCCTGCTCTTATGTAGTTTCTCTTGTTTTATCTTCAAGGAAACTGGATCAGACTTTAACAATAGCAACAACAACAACTCCAGACCTTTACTCTCCTCTCCAAAAAGGGCTCTGGTTACCATCTTTAGTATCATTTAAAAGCTTCCAGGAGTGGTCTTACTTTACAAGGCTTCTCTTCAGCCAAAGAAAAATGAGAGTTATCTGTGAATACTTTGTGTTCCAAGTGTTTTTAACAAATTCCTTAAGGAACTTTTGTAAAGGTTTTTAGTAATAGCTGTTGCTTTAAAGTCCTTGCAATCAAAATAATGGACCGTGTTTGATTCTTTAGTTCTATAAAGTAACAGGGTCACATTACTATTTTTCAGTCCCTGAGAATTTATCTTCCATTAAAATAAGTACAGTATTGTTCAAGCTTGGGATAACACAGAATGATCTCGTTGGAGGCTTGGCCCTACTTTATTGATGTACTTGCTCTGTAATCAATGGGGTTATTCATGTCAGTGAAACAAGCAACGTTTGGCCCCTGGCGATGAAATGAACATCAATTACGTATATGAGACTTGGCTCAGTAGAATTATCTTACTGCTTTACTTCTTTTTTATTATTAATTCCTCATCATATTTAATAGCTTGAAGCATTTGAAAAATAAACTGTAATAAACTGGCCATAAAGGATAAATGAATAATGCTTTAATTATCTGGTGTCATAAAGCCAAGTTTTCAATTACCATGTATGAACATATTTGGTTCATTTCTAACAACTGTGAATCTTATTCAATAATCATATATTCTGATTACTTGTCAAGTTTATCCAGCATATCCTATGACCTGATGGGGCTTGTGGCTAATCTAAGAGCAATGTTATCATAAATTAGTACATTTCCATGCTAGAGAGTCCTTTCTGATTATCTAGTATGACCCCTTGTGTTTCACTGGCCATGGCTTGTCAGCCACTCAGACCTGGTTCAAGCCCATCTTTTGTGGCAGCCACCAAGCCTCCACCTGCTCAGTCTTCTACTCAGGAACACAGGACAGATCACCTAAACCTTGTGGCTGCGACGTAGCTCCATTGCAGTCACTTTCCGCTCACACTTGGTTCCGATTTAATCATGAAACAGAGCTCTGTGTTAATGTTAGACACCCTTCATTAACACACTGGTAAGCAACATTGTTTTTCAAACTCTTCTTTAATTTATGAGGATTTAAATCTGCTCTTGAGCACGTGCAAAGTGACTGTTGTCAGTGTTTTATAGAAGTGAATGGCTTCAGTCACAGACAAATAAAAAAACAAAGCAGAATTTAGTCCCAAGCAGATTTTTCTGCTTGATGGTTTCCTTTTTTTTTCCTGCCCCAATTGTGTATAACACATAAAATCCAATTCAGAACAAGTGTTAAGTAGAACCTGAGGAGAGGATGGAGTTTAGCTCTCATCCTTGAACATTTATTTGTACTGCTTCTGAAGGAATATTGCAGACAAGAAAAACATTTACTTAGAAATTTCAGGGGTCTGACTGAGCATCTGCTGAAACTCATATTTTGTCAGGTTGCAGGCGAGGATATATTTTGCAATCCTTCAGCAGCAAGCACGAGCCAGAGCTGGTTCTAGCTGGGTTCACTCACAGACTTAGTGCCATAGTGTGGGGTGCTGGCATGGCCCAACCTGGGCAAAACGGGCTGGAAAACAGGATGCGCTGAGATGACCCAGTCACCCCAGTCTGCTTCTGAAGCCCAGTTTAAAGCAACCAGTGGTTCCAACAGCTATGGTGTTGGTAAAACTTGCTGATGCATGAAAGGCGCTTTTTTTGGGGAGAGTTAGGAAGAGGAACTGCCCTAAGAAACACTAAGGAAGAGCCATTTTCTCTTTAGCTCAGCAATTTATTTTACAACTTCTCATCTGACACCAGGGATTCTGATTAGAGGGCATCTCATACCCAGTTTTAAAGGAATCCCCAGGTGGCCGATGGGAAGGACTTGGAATGGTCACAATCAGCATGAGGACAGACTTGTTTTACCCTATGCTGGTTGTATCACTTGCTCCCTGATCGGGGCTGTCACTCCCTCAGCAATCACAGCCAGCTCCAAATGAGCAAAGACATCAGGTGGGGTCATCTCCCCTCTCTTGGAGGCCCAGCACCCTGTGAGCTTTGTTTATTGCCAGAGAGAAATTTCACCCAGGAAGGTGGATCCGGCCAGGCTCTAAGACTGCAAGTTGTGAGAGTTAAGCAAAGGCAATGCCGAGCTGAATACACATAGATTGGCTGCTAGTAAATTGCCAGTAAATTGCCATACTTTGTACACATGGTATTGCTGTATGTGTTTTCGCAGTTCAGGCAAACATCAGCAGAAGGAGGAGGCGCAGGGTGTGAAACAGGGAATCACTCAGACTCCAGAGCGAAGTCGCTATTTAGCGTTCGGAATGAAATTCCAGGGTAAGTTTGCCACCAGCAGAATGGTGTGGGGTAATACACAGTATGTTGTCTTTGTCACTCAAGTGACAGTGCATGCTGGAGAAACTATGACGAGGAGCATCTTATATGTGGTGGAACTTGCTCCAAGGAAAACCGGTCTGGTGCTCATGGTGAGCCATCATGAAAGGTCCCAACTCTTTTCTTGCCCTGCCCTAGTTGAAACTGCAATTCCAGCTTTGGTGCGGAAGAGAGCTCAGTTGGAGTGGCTGTGTCTGTAAAATAAACAAAACTTAGGAAGATGTTGGGGAAAAAGAGAAAATTGCTATATGCTTTTTTTTGTTATCAGGCAGCTGAGCAGTGATAGAGGGAGGTGGCTCTCTCTTCTGGCAAGGTGTTGAACACTCCTTGCTCCTGGTGTTCATCCGTTTTTCCAGAGGGAGAACAGGGCTCACAGAGTGTCTCTGTCTCTGCACCAGGGCCAGGCTGTTCACTTTTTTTTTCCTGGAGTTTTAAGGAGGTTGTCAATCTCTGCATTGCCCGCTCTTCTTCTTGGAGGAAAAATGTCCTCAATTCTTTGGCTGAACCCTTTCCTTCCCTCCCAACAGGGACACCAGAGATATTAGCAAAAGCTACAGAGCAATTAAAATTTCTCCCTTGAAATGCACCAGATTGCAGCAAGTGTCAGGCAGTTCACAAACTTGTTTCAGGTAGAGAGATGCCTATTCTCCAAACTCAGTGTGTGTCTTCAGCAGACACTGCAGAAGATGTGGGTCTGTCCTGTGTTACTCGATCAGCTCATTCTGCAGGACAGCACACAGACCCAGCCTTGTTGTCTTCCCTTCCCTCCTTATCAGGAATAAAGATAAATTCTCACAGTCAGTGTATGCATTACTTAGATCTTTTGCCAAGTCCTGCTCTGTTTGGTTCTTTTTCCAGAAAATATTTTTTTGTTGTTGCTATTTATCTCTCATCCTTGTGGGAAAACTCAGAATGGATTCCTGCTCTGTTATTTAAGATTTTGGTTGTTTCATTAATCTGATCAGTTCAGGTATTGACTTGGGAGTGCTCAGTACTTCTAAACACGTATTTAAGTCCTCTTGGACTGACCAGGACTAACCAGTAAATGTGGGCAGACAGGTTTTTTTGGGGGAGCCCATTGCTACGATAAGCACAGCATGTTTTTGAGGTTGGGACTATGTTGTTCTCATATTTCTGGCTTTCATGCTGCTTGCAGAATGACATTCCCAGGGCTACTAATTGCCCTGGAAGAAGCTGTAATGGTGAGAAGTCTTTTCTCTGATTTAGTTCAGACAATACTTCATGCTGCTTCTAGGAGGAAAAAAGAAAAGACGTGCACCACCTCCTCCTTTGGGAGTACTCACCTCCTATGGTTTCCACATTTCCAGTTTGCGAGGGATGGTTTTGTGCTGGCAGATGCTAAGTGCAGCTTTGCCTCCTCCTTCACCTTTGTCACTGCTCATCTGCAGGCACACTGATGAAGACTGTGTGGCTTTTATGGGCAGAGGAAGGAGAGATCTGCAGAGCCTTCATAGTTAAATAACACACCATGAAAGACACTACTTGTCTTGCGATTTGTCCCAGAGCCTGGAAGAATTTTTTTCACTGCCAGTAACAGATTTGAGTTTAGACTTTGTTTTAGCAGCTGAGTACAAGGTTGGATCTTTGCTTTATTATCAGTGTTTTCACCTCTGAGGTCTCATGAAAGATTCTCAACACAGTTGGATGCCACAGTTATACTGTAGACTACTGAGGACTGTAAATGAAGCAGAAGAGTATTGCATTGTTACTGGGAGCTTTATCTAATGTAATGGTAAATATTTGAACACATGATCTTTAAAATTGCCTTTCTCT
This sequence comes from Anarhynchus alexandrinus, assembly GCA_008711295.1. Lineage (NCBI taxonomy): Eukaryota > Metazoa > Chordata > Aves > Charadriiformes > Charadriidae > Anarhynchus > Anarhynchus alexandrinus. The sequence goes on along the minus strand of VUYV01000032.1, from coordinate 2,574,300 downwards.
TGCTAGCGGTGTTCAGTTGATTACAACTTAACTATGCAGTAAAAACAAGCTTTTTGAGCAACAGTTTATATTAAAAAACAACTACAAATATCTTCAGGCATTTGGTTCTCCTGTGTCAAAGGAGGTGTTTGATCATGCTCGTGAGACCTACATGCAGAAAGAGCTCATTGCAGTCTTTCCTTTTCTGCAGCAGTAGGTACCTCAGCCGCCTTCTCAGAACTCCTTGGATGGCTTTGCACAGTTTAAGGGCCATGTTGCAAAAGCACAGCCTGGAGCTGAGAGCTTCCCAACTTTCTCCCCACCTCTGTGAGGAAATCTGTTTCTTGACATTGCAGACCAAGGAAATGGAGCTTGCTGGGTTCTTATCTTCTACTCATCTGCCTCTCTCGGGCGCTTGCATGCATATTCCTAGGTTCCTGTGTATATTCTCTAAGCTTCCCCTCCGTGTAAGGTAAGTACAATTGAAGAACCCTCAGATGTAGGTTCCCAGGGACAGGGGAAGCTGAGATGCCCCACTGAAAAGGCAGAGTGAAAGGTTGTGGCTGAGCCTGGGGCTCCATTTGCTCCATCGATGTGACTGACTTAAGAGGTGCAGTTACTGCAGCTATAGAGAGAACAACTGAGACCAAGGTCACTCTAGGAGATGGGGTGGGAGAATGATGGATGGGATCACAGCTAGTTTTCTGGAATTCCACCTTGACATACTCACCACTGGTCTGTGGGTTGTTTTTGTTTTTTTCAGAACCCCGCTGAAACAAGTAACATTTCAGTTATCTTGATATTTCCCACAACTAAATTAATACAATACCATGTCTTTCCCAGCAAAAACTATGCTTCTGTAGCTCTAGAGCCTCCAGCCTGTCTTTAGCATCCTCTGTTACATGACTGTATTGCACTACTTTTTTTTTCTTTTATCCTGTCTGAAAGCATAGTTCATACTGAATGTTTGAATGCAGAACATGACTTATTTGAGAGCACTGGTGCTTTAATCCTGATAATCAATTCTGTTCCTTCAAATTCAATGCTGTGCCAAGACAATTTGTGATTTCTAATGACTCTAGCATCCCGTAAGTTGATTTCATTTTTTATGCTTTGAAGGAGACTCAGCAGAAAAAAAGCAGGATAAACAGAAAGGTTTGTTTTCACTCTCTGGCTTTCATCTGTTCTTATAATCTGAAGTGGGATCAGATGTCAGGAATGTTTGGAAGGTAGAACATTTTTATGCTACTGAGTGATTTGTGTTATGTGGCTTTTCCTTGTCTCCTGAGTCTAACGTTTTAGAAAACTCAAGAAACAACTAGTGAAAGTGACTGCTTTGAACTTCAGGATAGAAAAGCCCTGCTGTGGATCATTTTGCATGTTGGCTAAATATTTTGACTTTTTTATGTCAGGTTTGGGTTTTTTTTTTTTATTATTTTTCCATTGCAAACCACTGCTAATAAGGATTATTAGCAGAAACAATTCCTAGATTTCAACCGTTAGAAGCAAGGATGGTGCTGAAGTAATACTGGTCTGTAATTCAGGATTTGTGAGGCATCACCGTCAGCGATACCCTACAAGTATTTGCATGATGGGACGGGTGCAGGTAAACCGACATATTTAGCTAAGAAACAGATCTGTTTCTAGTTAATTGTAGCAGTGAACAGATGTACATTAGGGAAGGAGGTGGTGGGTAGATGGCTCTGCATAACGCTGTGTAATCGTGCAGCCACCTGTGGCTGTGCAGATGGCAGTATCTGCGCTGCAGCTGTACTGTTCGGCGCAGCCCTTCTCTCCCTGGCAGAAGCAGCTGTAGCCTTCGGAGAGGGGCGAACAGGAACAGCTTGAGCTGGTCTCACTTCTGGATTCCAAGTTACCAGTCGCTGTCCCTGTAAACTAGCTCTAACGTTTCACACCGTGCTTCGAGGCTTGCAGTGTTTTTGTAGCTGTAACAGGCAACAGAAAAGGAACAGCTGAAATGTTTAAACCCGGAGAAGCTGCTGAACCCAAACGAAGAGAACTGAGGCGGTGCAGAGTAGTCAGCACCTGCTGTGACACGGGATGTTTTGAGTCCTTTGCTTTTGCTCATGTCTTATGTATTTATGTGAATGTGGAGATTAATCAGATTTTATTTCAGAGGTAAGGAAAACCTGTATGTTTTCAGTTTGCAGGTTCCCTATTATATACTTTTAAAAGCCTTGGTAGTTTGTGTCTCCTGCAAAAGGCTGTGGCACCCATAGCCATGTGATTGCTGGGGTCAGCTGACTCCGAACATACAGGCGTTTTGGATGACTGGATTTGATCTAGAAATGTGATATTACTTCCTCTTGAACTGAGGGCTGGAGGTTTTGTTTTCAAAGGAAACAAAACTGGGTCATTAGGGCTTTAACTGAGGAATGCTTAAAATGTGCGTCTCCTCCAAGTCCTGTGTTCATCTCCTCAGCTTTGTTCTCCGCTCTAAGCCTTCAGGTGCAATTGTGTGCTTGTTGCTTCTTTTTGCAGGAAAACACAAGTGATCAGAGCAGTGTAACCGTACTAAGTCAGCTTTGCTTGTAACGCAGGGTAATGTCGAAATGCTGGATTTTGAGGAAGCCTGCTTGGATACCGTAACTATGAGTTTTGCCGCAATCCTTGGAAGGACACAACATGCAGCAGGTCCTTCCCTCTTTTGTGCATGAGAAATATTTGGATGGTGTAAAAGTGCAGTTTAGCGTTTCTCCACTTGGCCTTCTGCGTGAGGGGTACTTCTAGGAAGTGGCTGTCATGTCCGTGTTGTTCTTGAGACCGGCAGAAGAAGGGTGCAGTGGGTTGACCTCGGCTGGATGCCAGGTGCCCACTGAGCCGCTCTATCACTCCCCTCCTCAGCGGGATTGGCGGGGGAGAAAATAAGACGGAAAAAACCCGTGGTGGTCAAGATAAAGGCAGTTTAATAAAGTAAAGTGAAGGCCACATGTGGAAGCAAAGGAAAACAAGATTTATTCTCTACTTCCCATCAGCAGGAGATGTCCAGCCACTTCCCAGGAAGCAGGGCTTCAGTATGCATAGCGATTGCTCCAGAAGACAAACATCGTAAATAATGAATGCCCCCCCCCAGCTTCTCTCCTCCTTTCTCCTTTTCTCCTAGCTTTTTTTGCTAGGTAGATGTCATATGGTATGGAATATCCCTTTGGTCAGTTTGGGTCAGCTCTCCTGGCTATGTCCCCTAGCCTACTGGTGAAATGGGGGGACTGTTGGAGAGACAGCCTTGATGCTGTGTGGGCACTGTTCAGCAGTGCTCAAAGCACTGGTGTGTTCTCAACACCTTCCTACCTACCAACACAAAGCACAGCACTATGAAGGCTGCTATGGGGAAAATTAACTCCACCTCAGCCAGACTCAATATGAAGGGGCATCAAGATGTTCGGGAGTTGGAGCACAAGCCATAAGACAACAAGCTGAGGGATCTTGTCTTGTTCACCTGAAGAAATGAAGGCTTGGNGGTGCCTAACAGCAGTCCCTTGGTACCTATGGGGATCTTATTGAGAAGATGGAGCCAGGCTCTTCACGGTGATGCATGGTGGAAAGGTGAGAGAAAACAGGCATAAGCTGAAACAGAAGTAGTTCACAGTGGTTATAAGGGAGAAACTTTTTCCCCATGAGGGCAGTCAAGCAGTGAAGCAGGTTGTCCAGAGGTGTTGTGCAGCCTCCGTGCTTGGAGGTTTTCAAGACCCAACTGGATAAAGCCCTGACAACCTCATCTGATCTCAAAGCTAACCCTGGTTTGAGCTAAAAGTTGGTCTAGGGACCCCTACGGTCCCTTTCAGCCTGAATTATTTTATGATCATGTGATTCTATGAATTATTCCCTGGCACATTTTTTGCGTAAAGTATGAATTTTGAGGCAGAACCATTTTTGGCTCTTAGTACCAGCATCAGGGAAATGGGAAGTCACAGAGGAGCCACTATGGCTTCCTATTTTTCATCAGCAGTTTACACAGCCTGGAGAACATTGGCTTTTGATGGGTCCCCAGCCATAGCCCAAATTACACAGATATTACTACTGAGAATTCATGAGAACACAGGACAGGAAAGGAGTACGGCAGTTTCTGACCATTGGCCTCTGTTATTGCAGGCAGCCATGACATATCTTCCCTTGTTAGAAAAATATCCTCCTATTTTAAAATCAATTAATGTTTTAGTGCTGTTACTCCCGTGGCAAAACTGTACCAGAATCTCTACTTTCCATTTGTTAGAAAACTTTGAATTTATAGCTTAAATTTATTCATGACCTGTTTATACCCTTTTGTTCTGCTACTATCTTTTCCCTATTGTTTAAATAACTCTTCTGGCACTTCTTGCCTGGATATGTCTGTAGAAAGCAATCCTATCCATCTCAGCTTTCATCTGGGAAGTTAAACAAACCAATCAGGCTTCTCTCACAAGACAAGCTTTGCATTCCCCTCGTCATCCTGCACTGCTTCAGTCTCAATTAATTGACCTGAGACTGGATTACCAGTACAGTACATATTACTCCAAATAAAATCTTTCTAATGCCTCATACGATGCTGTTAATATTTGCCCATCTCCATTGGAAATACTGCAACTAATGCATCCTGTGACTGCTTTGGTTTTTTTGTGGCCACCATGACTTCTTGGGTGGCACCTGCCTTTACAGCAGCTTGTAACTCATTGCTAATTCATCTTCCTGTGCATTATTTTTCTACCTTGTATGATAATTTAACCTTTTAACTAGTTCTCAAGGTTGTCCAGTTGTCTTGCTGACAGTGTCCTCCATCTTTTTGTTGTCAGTGTCTCCTCTTTTCATCCTTTATGACTGGTGGCATGGATCCATTCCTGAAGAACTCCGTTTTTGTAGGATGCCTTCCTCCAGCCTCGTAGTTCTCCTTTTCACTACAACTGTTTCTGCTTTTGCTAGGTCCTTACCTGCAGGGGTGGGTTCTTGTGCTAATCTCTGTCTTCACAAATTTAATATGTAATGGTTTACAGAAGTCAAGGTGGGCAAGATGTACTGCGTTTTCTCTAAGAAATCAGTTACTGGAAATCTTAGGTTTGGCTGGCACAACATGCTCTTCCTTATTCTTCTCTGAAACACTGCTGCTGCTGGAGTCAAGCCCAGCTGCTGCTGAACTGTACACAGCAGAACAGCGAGTAGAAAGGCAAAAAAGTCCTGTGACCAATTAAAACCTCAGAAGAGAATTCAGCAGGTACTTTGCACTTACCTAACTTGGGCTATGTCCAAGATGCACTGTTAACACCCCCTGTCTTCCCCTTGTCATTAACAACTAGTCAAGGCCTCTCAATTTTGCATCCACTCATTTGACAGTCAACATGAAGGTACCAGCCAATACATTGACTGATGGAGATTGATTTGACATTGACTGATGGATAACTCCTAGCTCTTTCTGCTGGTCAAGCTTGTTAAATGGCACTCCTGCTTAATAAAAAGAATAGCAGCTTACAGGCAGGTGATGCACGTGCAGAAGTAGTCTTGGTTGCTAAGTTTTCCTCCTGACACTCCTTTTCATAGGGCACCAGATGTGTAATTTATGTGTTGCTAATATTTTTTAGATTACAAGTAATCCCTGCACAGCCCTTCCTGTGAAGGGACAGAACTAGGTACCATTTAAACATCACGGGTTGCAAGGAAATAATGATCCAGGGCTGGAGGTACTGGAGCTTTGTGCTCTATCAATTTTTCTAAAGGATAACAAAAGAAATGAGGCTTCCAGCAAAATAAATGATTTCTCCCAAAGGTGTGGTACTTGCTCCTGCTGTAGCTTCACACTGGTCTCTGCCAAGTAGTCCTGAAGTTTGCTTTAGCGGTCAGAGCTGGTGGAGAAGGTACTCAGCTGTACAAAGCTTCCAGGGGCTGAATGGGAAAGGCTTCCATAAAACTTGAGACCTCACTTAATCCTTAGCTAATGTACAAATTGACATGATAATATTGAGCTTATCTGACTCCTGTGGTTAAGATCCTGTTAGGTACAAGATCAGTGATTTCTGAGAAGCGTTAGTGAAGTGAAGCGTTCAGGATGTCTTTAGCTCTAGTGACTCCCTTGACGTTTGATTTGCTTTTTGACTGAATATTTCCCTCACCCGCTGCAAATGCCTGCAGGTAAGCTGGATTCTCCCTTTAATGGAAAATCCCACTGGAGTTAGCCAGAAACTGTGCCAGGTTGAGACTATGTGCATATGCTTAACACTGCTTTCAAAATTGCCGCAGGTTTTTTTCCAGCAAAATCCAGCACCACTGAGACAAAAAATAGACTTTCCCCTGCTTTTGTTGTTGTTGTAGAATGGGGAACTTTGGACATTTTAGCTTTCAAGAAAAAAAGTGGGGTTTGATACAAACCTGTAAAATAGAAATGAAAACATTTTCCTAGAAAACTTACATTTTCATTTAAAAAAACAGCAAAATTTCAACAAAAAGTGCAATAGTAACTCTGCACCCCCTTTATTCTCTAAAATAACTATCAGTTCTGAGTTTATGGAGGGCACAGAGGAAGAAAGCGGAAGGCTGGGTGAAGGTTCATGCCTTTGGCTCTCTCCGTATACTATGAAGGTTGTGTGATGTGGCTGTCCCCATGTGGCTCAGAGACCAATGCCACGATGCCTGGGACGTTTGATAGCTCCTACCATGACATGGAGGTGCTCACTGCCTGTCTCCTGGTATGTGTTCAGGTCATCAGGCCGTACTGGGTAGTGGGGAGAGGGTTGGTGGTGGGCTGCAACCTCCTACAGTCCCCAGGATCCTGCCAGTGAAGATGCGGTTGATTCAGGACTTTACACTGGTGACTTCAGGGTAGCTACAATGACATGACATCCATGACAGAACAATTGTGTGTGCTGTACCCAATGTTTCTCACAGGAATTGATCTGAAAACTGTGATGCTTTAAAATTTTGCTGTTTTTTTTTCCCCCCAGAAGCCACCTTTAACTAGAGTTTAATGAGCTCCCAGCAGTAGGCACAAGTAGGAGTAAAACACTCACATAGCCCACTATGCCAATTAGTTTGAACAAGGCGACAATGAGGGCACTTTTTATCAAGATTTTAATGAAAACACTTCAGATACCTCTCCTTCCAGATTCTGAGATGAGATAATCGAATTGTGCAATGGAAAAAATTTCTGAGATTGTATAATCCGTACATGGTTTGGTGTCCTCTTTGTTTTCTAGCCAGATAACAGGTTTTAGGCTTATTAATATCAAAACAGTGGTCTTGGTGGATTGGTAACAAAATGATTCTGTGCTTGAAGGGGCAGAAAAAATCCTCATTAGGAAGGAGTTTCTGTTGCAGGTAGCTAAATTGTGTTACAGAATGGTGATGCTGCCATTGCTGTTTTAATCTTAACCTGGCATTAACAAAAGAAGAAAAAAAATGAGTTCTATTTGCTCATTTTTGAAGGAGAAAAGAAGCCAATTGTATTATTAGAAAAGCAATTACATAAACATGGTGTATATGGTGTAGGGAGCTATTTAAAAACTGAAGTAGATCTAGCCAACAACAATAATGACTCTTTAAATGTCACCCTATATAAATATTTGAATGTGTTTATGTGAACATGCATGTGTTTGTGGGCGTGTGTGACAAAGAGTGAGCACTTTCCAAAATCAAAACTTTGGAATAATGAGGAATCTCTAGGAATTGAGTGTTCTTATGTGTAAGTAGCAAGTGTAAAACTCGTTTCTAGAGGGAAAGCTAGAATACTTGCTGTATACACAACTCACATCCCATTTATATACAGTCTGATGGCACATACATGGTAAATATTCTTTTTCGGGCTCCATTTGCAGAGATAAATCTCATTTTAGGTCCCAGTCTTGCAGTCACAGAAGTTTACATTATCAAGCAGTGTGGTGTGATAGGAACAGATCTGTAAAATGAAACACTGGATGCCAAAGACCTGCTATTCACCCTGTATGTTCTTCAGGGTGCAGAGGCTATTTTGGACTAGCTCCAGCCTGTTTCCATGGACTGAATGCCCATAGGAGGTTGGAGCACATTGGGTGCATGCTTAAAGCACGACTTCCACTTTAGTTCCATCAGGAACCCAGTTTATACGCTCTGTAACAACTTTACGTCGGAGTGAAAGCAAAGAATTGTGACTGATCTGGAGATTCGATACATGAACTAGCTTCTGATTCAAATTAAAATGTTCACACAGACTTACACTTCGATATGTGTATTCAGGTTCATGCAAGCCCCGTGGAAATTCATGCTAGGTCCTTGCAGGACCTTGCAAAAGTAAGAGCAGCCCTTTCTAATGCCAGGTTTCTATTAACGGTCATTTAATTTTTTCTCACCCAGTAAATATGATGGCTCCATATTGCATTACTAAAAGTTACGGTAATAAAATGCTTTTTGATTAGTAAGCACAAAGGGCCCATTGCAATCACTCAGATAGAACATGAATGTAAATATCCTATCTAATTAAACTCATGATCTTGTTTACAATAAGACAAAAATAAAAATCTGTAAACAAGTAATTTGTGAGCAGTAGACTAATGAAGCCTGATTTTGGAACACATTTGCATCACTCAGATGAGTGACTTGGTAACTGACTCACACTAACATTTGTTTGTAGTCTTTGCATCTGTCTTTGCATTTTTTTAATCTCATCCCTTATGACCATCATTTCTAGGACTGTTTTTTTGTGGATGCACAGCTGATTGCATTTGATCATAGAAATTAGCTGAGGGGTTTAACAGTTATTGGGGCAAATCTGTGAATATCCCACCTGTTTCTCTTCAGCTGCCTTGTTTTTTAAACCTTGTAAGAACATAGTTACCAGTGAAGAGTTCATTATTTACCAAAGCACGGTTAAATTTGATCAGCAGGTTTCTGAATCCTCCATGCTATAGGAAAGCTGGCTAAACACAGTGTGCCTGCTTCACCTCCTAGCTTTGCTTTATGATTAAACCGTGGTGTTCACCTTCATTCATCTACTTTTAACTTGTACTGGTGTGACTTATATATTGAGCCTGTTGATCTGCTTGACTTATATGAAGGGTCACGTCTGAAGCAGATGGTAGTCTTGCCACTGATTTTAATGTCAGCAGGAGTAGAATATAAGAGTGTTTGCTATATGAAAGTTGAATAGGTCTGAAAGATTTCTTCTTTAGATTGCAGTGAAACCATCTGATTAAATACTCTTTGTTATTCATTAAAGAGAAATAACTCTCTCCAAATAGTATTTTGTATTCAAACACTGAAATTAGTACACACAGCTTTCAAAACTCTGATACTATTTTGACGCACATAATCACAGAATGGTTGAGGTTGGAAGGGACCTCTGGACGTCATCTGGTGTAACCCCTCCTGCTCAAGCATGACCACAAAGACCCAGTTGCTGATGACTATGTCCAGATGGCTTTTGAGTATCTCCAAGGATGGAGACTCCACTACCTCTCTGGGAAACCTGTTCCAGTGCTCGATCACCCTCACAGTACAAAAGTGTTTGCTGTTTTGTTGACTTTTGTCTTCTCTTTTGTTCGCATGACCCCAGGCCCTTTACTTGTCAATCCTGTCCATCACTCCCTCACAGGGCTGCTGGAAACTCTCTGTTTCCCCAGTTATTCCTAATTTAAAGCTGTTCTTACCAGGTCAACCATCCTGCTGGCAAAGATACTTATGCCCCACTTAGTGAAGTGGATCCCATCTCTCCCAGGCAGATGATTGACCTCAAACAGGCTTCCAGGGTGGTAGAAGCCAAATCCCTTTTGCCAACATCAGCTCTACAACCAGTTGTTGACATGCACCATTAGCCCCTCCTCCTCACACCCTTTCCCCTCTCTGGCAGGATTGAGAACACCATCAGGACCCCCGTATCCCTGACTATCATCCCCACAGCTCTGTAGTCATGTTAGACTACCATTGGTGCCTTCATGGAAGAACAACAGGGGGTAACAGTCAAAGGGTTGGACAAATTTCAGCAGTCTCTCCACAACTTCTCAGATCCAGGCCTTGACAAGCAGCAAATTTCTCTAGATGGCAGGTCAGGTCAGCAGACAGGTCTTCTGTCACCCACAGCAAGGATTCACCCACAATATCACTCACCACTTCCTCCTGGTGCTCCTGGACAGCTCTTGGTCAGTTGGCCCAGATGCTTCACTTGAAAGCACACCCGGCTCCTCCTCAGCTTTGAGGGATATGAACTTATTCCATAGATGCAACCCTGCAGGTGGTGGAGCAGAAGCCTTCCTCTTCATGCCAGAAGTCACCAGCCTTCAGCCTTCACCCACTTTAGAGTTTGCACTTACCATCCTGCTAGGGTCAGACTCTACCTGTGTCTCCACTGCAGTTGGGGTCTGGGGCTCTTGAAGCCACAAGGTCTCTGAGAAGATCCTGTCTACCTCTCTCATCATCTCTGATGCTGACTCCTTACCATAACTCCTCCACTTGGCAGCACAGCTCTGCAACAGCAGCACACCAGGAAAGACTGCCATCTCTCCCAGCCTTAAGGAGAGGTGCCAGGCACATGCTGCAGTTAGGGACTTCCAGGGCTGTGTCCACTACCAGAAGCTCTGTTTGGGTTGACACCTCCACTGTGGCAGGGACAGCTGCTCCCACACCTGCTGGGGAATGTGCCCTGTGGCATGTCACCACCATATCTGAGAATATTTATGCTGATCTGAACTGTGAGGAGAAGCTTTTCTTTGTGCCCTATTCCAAAGCACAAAACCTGATTTCAATAAATCAAAGACTGTATTAGATTTTTGCTATACACCAATAAAAGAATTTGTAGGCTTTAATACATCTTGGACGTGTTTTTGAAATAAAATAACTCGCATTCACTCACTTTACCTGGTATATTCTTTATGCATGTGTGGGCAGAGTATACATTATTTTAAAAATTAATTTTCTCAGCTGTATGCAGGCAAGGATCCAAAAGAAAATATAAGTGAAACAAAATAAAATATGGGCAAAATGTGTTAGAAATATAGTTGTTTAACTCCATCTAGCTGATAAGTTGGATTCTCAAGCAAAGGTGGAGAGTGAAGAGAGAAACCAATCTGTTTTTACAAGCAATTGTTTCCTTATTTACCCAGTAGAGATCATAAAATCATTTTCCCTCTTGTGTTATCATGCAATGCACGTGGGTTCAGAGCGTTAGCTCAGGACCCATGCACTGTAAGAGAGTATTCAAGTGCACCGGTGAGATGTGCCCAGCTCTTCCTGACTTGCTGTGGAATCCAGTGTCTTGAGTGCTTGGAAACCCTTTCGCACAGAAATGCCACTTGTTCTTTGCTTGAACAGCACCAGTAAGACTCGAGTAGTCCTTTGCACTTTCTTACACTTTGCCACTAAGATAATAAGCGGGGTGAACCATCTGGGTTTTAGGGTGGTTGTAGTTCTGCTGTGTGTCATGCTTACTGCATAAAGAGGCAATTTCACAACTCATGCTGACAAGAGCCTTTGGCCAAAGTCCATCTTCTCTTCACCTCTTCACCTCACTATTCTAGAAAAGAAAGAAAAATCCTCTCTGTGGTACTGACAGCCTCACTGACATAACCTGAAGCCACTGTTGAAATTTCAGATTCCTATTTAGGTGTGCAAGTGGAGGCAATGGGTGACTGCTGTTCTAACATCCATGATATCAGCTGTAGCCCGAGACCTAGAAATTATCAAGCTGGGGATGAAATTTCTCTCTTGCACTTGTTAGACCAGATAAAATGCCTGAAATTTGAAATCTAGCTGTGACTGCTTTTAGAGTGCCCTTACAACTCTGGGTTGGGAATAGATGAATATTAGGAGAGGGAAAAATTCTCCAGAAGGCAACTCTGTCAGGTTGCTACAACTGAGTCAAGCCTCAAGGGATGCTGATGGAACGTTAGAAGACTTTCAAGTATCTGGAGTAACCCCTGGTCTGCAGAGTGCAGAGGTGGCCTAATGCTATCTATAGTCTCCAGTTCTCTGGCACTATAAAATTCATGCTTTGCCTCTGAGAAGTCTTTAGCAGGAACTAAAGGGAAGTGCCAGTGGGTGACGTGGTTTTTATTTCTCCAGGCATGTGCCTTCCTTCTCCACGTTAAAGGACACACAAGCTTGACTGCAGATCCACAGCACATCCAAGCACATTTGGAGGCAAGGGCTTTTGCAGAATGACATGGGACTGCAAAAGATTACTTTAGGAGACAAGTATAGAAGATAAGGAAAAGCAAGAGCAAGCCTAACTCTGGGTTTCTGTATGTAGGGAATTAAGAATTATCTGTTCACACTGTGTTTAGGATAATGATGCCGTGATCCTTGTTGAAAACTGTTAGTGCTACTAGAACATGAGCAATGACTCTTTCATACACTTATGCAGTTGTTATCTGGCAACAGATTCCAGCTCTTCATTTCAGTGACAGCCATACCCACGGCTTCAGTTCAGGATAACCTTTCAGTGAATATCGTGTTCTTCCTCTGACTGGGGAAGTTCTCTGATCTAGGACATCTTTGACAGAGCTGTCAATTTTCTCCAGTTACCAGCAACTACAGTGAAAGTACAATAACTAAAATGAAATCAAGAATAATGATAATAACAAAATCAATGGACAACACTGGAGTCTCTCTTTTTCTTGTGCTGCACTATACCTCAGCAATAATGACCATGGTCATAGTTAAACAAGAAAAGGAGTATGGTAAAGAAATCTTTTCTAAATGTTTTTCTTTCTTCTTTCAGGAATTCCACAAAAGATGATTGTTTTATCACAAGTGGCCAAACATCAGACTGAAGCCAAAGATTTGGCAATCAGGAAATGGACTTCCAGTTCTGCTATGGTAATTTTAATTTGTATTTTAAATGTAAAGGTGATTTCGTTTTGCTTTTCTTTTTAATTTGGTGGATTTCCCTTCTGCCTTTCACGGTTGTAATTTACCTGGTGGCTCATTCCCTAACTTCACAACTCACTGAGCTGAATTAATTGATGCGGTGGAATGAATCTCAAGCCATGTTAAAAAGGTTGCATTGGGGGTGAAACTCTAGGAATTAATTGTTGGGGAAAATGTTGTATCCAAAAGAGATGAGGAGGAATGTGATTTTAACAGCAATGTCTGCGAGTTCTCCTCTCCAGGAGCCCTTTGGCTGCAGTTAAACACTTCCTCACTATTTTATGGCACCTTCCGGTTGTATACCTTTGAAAATAATTTACAGATGTTGCATGGTTTCAAAGCTATGAAGCTCTGGGGGAGAAATTATAATCACCTACCTTGGGTGCATTTTCTGTAGAAAACTGGGGCTGGGAAAATGGCTTTGTTCTTTTTCCAGCAGTATCTTCAATAACTTTAGCCAGCTTTGGCCACTGAGAAATGAAGAGGAAGAATCTGCTTTAGAAAAGGTGTTTAAAAGGTGAGAAGAGAAGATTTGTTGAGTGAAAAATGGAGCTGGATCAACAGACAAGTGAACAGCCGAGACGTTGGACACTGTTGGTAACATTTGTATTGTGGGTAAAGCTTGTTCAAGAAAGAAGCTAAATGATCAGTCTCTGATCAAGGTATGAACATTCACCGGCAACTTGGTGAAGAAGAACAGGAAGGTTTCAGATTCGGTGACAGTAGTGTAGTTTGCAAACAGACTGGGGAGAGCCTAGAAAGTGTCCACTGCCTGCCCATGGCTGCAGATTCCTGCAGCTTTCCCAGGCCGGGTCCACTGCTGGTAGCATCCCTGTGCTGAAGGAAGCAGGAGAGAGAGGAGGGGTTTTGAATGCATGGGTTTTAACCCAGGCCACCCTGGACAACAGATGAAACTATTTTTTTAAGTGTCACTTAATGAGACCAAAAGATTTTCAGGGACACATACTAAATCAACAATAGATATGACACACATAATGGTTCATTCTCTAATCTCACTGTTCCTTGAGTTGTGACTGGCCCAATGTTTCTTGCTCTTGACACAGTGTTTGTCTTTCATCTGGTCTCCCTAGCAAAGAACTGTGGGTCCCCCTTTTGCCTCCCGGAAAGCTGATTGACACTCCTCGCTGTATGCTCCTAAGGTTTGCAACCGCCTGGAGGTAGGAAGTGGGGTGCTTGATACAAAGAAATTGTCCATCCCCTTTTGAATGCCTACAAAAAGCAAACGACATTTTCTCTAGTTTTTTTGGGTAGATTTCTTATTTTCCTTGTACCCATTAAGTTAGGCCAGGGAATATTCTAAAATTCTAGTAAGTATACACAATACACAATAGTTATGCCAGGGTACGGATCCTTTATAATTTTTCTGATATTATTATGTAACTGTTAATGAACTATGGGTTGTATGCCAATGTGTTTCTCCTGAGCCTGCTATTACTTGAAGAGTTGTAAGCAAATGAAAAAATACAAATCATCTTAGATCTGGTTATTGTTATTAATTTTTTCATGGAGGCTGTCCATCCACTACTTGACCTTAGAAAGAAAAAACCCCAACTTATTAGCTGAAAGAGACTTGCCTCTTGAACAAAAAATGTCTGGAGATACTTAGTACAGAGTTATGATTGGCCTTCCCCATACGTTAGAAAATGTCCATACAAGGCAGAATCAGAAGTCCTGAATAAATGCATTTTTGAAGTAATTATCCACTGCCAGGTATTTCCACGCACGCGCACATACATGCACGCATTCACATGCTGCAAAAGCAGCTATTGCATTAAGAAATGAATTACTATTTCTAATTACTTCTAGTAGTTAATTACTTCTAATTATTACATTGAGCAATAAATTGCTACTTCTAATTATGTTGTGGGTACAGTCAAAGTAGTTAGAAATGCAATTTGCATGGTTGTTTACATCACAAGCATGTTTAAGTAATTGTGCTGCCTTAATTATATGGAATGGTCGATGTTAAATAACATAACACATTTTGCAGCTTCATCTGCAGTGTCATTTGTTTACCATTTATGGTGGTTGGGTTTCAGTGAGCTGAGGAATAGATGCTGTGTGTCACTGGGGAATAGCTATTTTTATTGGAAGCCTACAAGCACTGCTGAGTATCTATGACTTGACAGGCGTTTCTGGGAACGTGCACTGTGTTGTTTAACTCACATTACAGTTCTAGTTTCTCAGCCTAAGCAAATCTGAAACATTTGGAGACACTGACCAAATCCTGCTGTCCTTAATTAAAGTCTCATTTCCCACTCCGCAGGCTCTCCGACATCATATGTCAGCATGAGGGTCTTGACTTGCCCTGATGCTGGGAGTGGGTGCTCTTGGCTCAGCTAAATTTTGCCTTAAAGAGTGTTTATGAAGATCTACATAGTTTCTGTCCAGAAAGACACCCATTAGGAGCCTGCTGTGGGTAAGATTGCAGTCAGGAATTCCCAGCAAAAGCTGTATTAACTTTCCAGATATTCTCTGTGGGTTTGATGTGTCCCTCAGCTCTCCAGGACCTCCCAAACTTGGGTGTTACACATTGCAATTTGGGAATGATCTTAACTTCTCCACCAAAGAGGTCACACAGCAGAGGAGACTGACTGTCCTTTTGGAGGAAGCAAATGTATGCTTTCTTTACAAAGCTTTGACAGTGTAACCAGGACTTGAGTTCTCTCTCAGGCCGTTTTCCTCTGCGTAAGTTCACAGGAGTTTGTTGGGAATTAGGAGTTGCAGGACTTTGCCTTTTCCTGTGCCATGAATGTTTATTTTCTCCTGTTCCCCATTTTCTATCTCAATTTATAAGAACACTCCATGATATTAGAATTGATTGTAGGGGGAAATAACTGTGTCCCAGCAGAGGTGGACAGCCTGCTATCAAGCAAGAGCAAAAGAGCCAGGAAAAAATAAACTACAGAGACTCAAAAAATATTGCTTGTCGTTCACGTGTCCTCAGAGAGGGAAAGCATACAGGAAATTTTTTACCCAAAGAATACATTGCTGTTAAACATCGTTTTTCAAAGTTTTATGTGGGACACCAGTGGGATGTAAAGTTAAGGAGCTGGAAAGTTCGCTCACTGCCTACATGCACGATGGATTTGGAAGAGTGGGTTTTGTGAGCTGAGGAATATCCTTGGTGCTGGTAAAAGCAGTCCCCAGCTGACACAAGGGGTTTGTTGTTCCAGGTAGATTCTGTTCCAGTATAATAATATGAAATGATTTTCAGGTTAAAGCATTCTGGCTGCTTTGGTGGGAAGGGAGCTTTAAAGCAGAAAACAGCACTGGAAGTGGGGATTGCTACCAAATGAACTATAGATCCACCACTTCATGTGATATGAAAGTTGGCGTGTGGTGAGGACTATGAGAGGGCTGGCACTATCAATGGAGTGAATGGCACTATGGCACTATGGAGTGAATGGGCTGGCACTATCAATGGGGAGTGAAATTAAAACATTCATCTTAAAGGACATACCTCAGCAGTCAAAAAACATCAAAATCAAGTTTTAAGAAGCTTTGCTGTCCTTTCTTGCCTCCAAAAGGAGCTGGTTCTGTCTCATCTAGAGGTGGTGAGGATTCAGAATTTGATTTTTACTGAAAATGGTTATCGTCTTAGAGCCAGACCCTGCAAATGCTGCTGCAGAGCCTGCAGGATCGCGCCCTAGTACGCAGCACTGTAACAGAGCTGCAATGAAGAAAGAACTGAAATTATGGTAACAATCTGCCTTGCTAAATTACTGTTTTGTTCTGCCTTTTATGCCCTGTGGGACTCAAATTCTAATCAAGGTGTTTGACTCCATTTCTCAGGAAGCCGGGATGGAGAGTAAAGTAGGTGGTTATAAGGTTGTGACTATTGTACTCCCAAGTGGGGAATGGAGAGCTGTAATTCTGCTAATTATCATAACTAATTAGCTGCATTCAGAAGTGAAAAATCAGAAGGGCTAGATCACCGCCTCCAACTGTTAATAATGGGTTATTGAATTGCAGTACATGAGACCAGAGGGACTGCTATTACCACCAGTGATGAGCCCGGGATGTGTTCCCAACACCATAAAATAACTCAGCCCTGGATTTTCAGAGTGCTTTTCAGGGTGAAAGTACACGCTATTCCTGGAGCGCAAAAAGATGAAGTTCAACACCATGAACTCAGTCATCAAGCTTGGACCGCAAAAAAGCATACAGACATTCATGTGCATGGAGAGGGTTCACTGGGACCCCCCTGGACGTGAGCTGTTAGCTCCAGGGGATTCAGACAAGCCGTGCCTCTGGCCCTGCCTCCTCAAGCCTCCCGGCATCCTCTTGGAAGTGAGGATGTGTTTGTGCAGGACAGGGCTGTGCTGTGCTGTGCTGTGAGCTACCAATGGGCAAACTGGAAGTGATTTTGGTGTAAAGCTGGGCCTGAGTTAATTAGCCCAGCTGAATTGCTTGGCTGGATGGCTACGCTGCATTGGCTGTTAACACATCTGGTGTATGAACTGTGCGTAGCACCGTACAGTGCCGTGCAGGTGTGCCCTTTAGGCCAAATTCCTACAGTCATTTTAAGTACCTCATGTTGTTGACCAGCATGAAATGGATGGCTAAAAGGGAGAATTCAGGAGGTACAAATGTCAGCAGGGCACAGCCCCACCTATGCGCTCCCAGAAATCTGAAGTGGTAGGAAGGCGTGCAGGCTGGGTTTTGATAGAATAACCGAACCGCTTGAAAACAAGTGTCAATCTGAGCTGACACAATCCCATTTTGACTTGAATAATTTCAGTATGGCTCCCCTTGAGATAAATTAAGATCTTATTAGACCAGCTGTGAACATTGATGCGGCCAATTCAGGAGAAATTCCAGTGCAAGGCAAAAGTCTTTTAATGAGATCCACGCAGCACAGCTGGAATTGATGCTGTAAGGGATCTGGGAATAGGAGCTGCTGACTGGTACAGCCAGTATTTATCTGGATTGTTGGCAGGACCTGTAGAATCTTATTGTTATTATATATGGATTTCAGAAGGGTCCTGGAAGATTTTTAAGGTACCACAAATTTTATGATTGAGATGTAGCTTAGCAGACTACAACTGCCCTGTTTACCTGTGGAAGGGCAAGAGCCCTACACCATCACAGGGATGCACTTCGGTGAGAGCACACAGAGATTGGCAACAGATGGAAGCACACTGAAAAACTTTTTGGCTGAGCTTGGACATAACTCTGATTTCACATTAATCATTTGGTATCAGGTGGAACAGAGTTTTATGCAATAGTTATTTTAAAAATCAAAATATATGCTTTTTCAGTGTTTTTGTAGTGCAATATTTGACTAATGTTGATCAGTTGATGATGAATCACTCATTAATGAAAACAATGTGGCTATGAAAGTAAACCCTGGACACAGGTTTGATCTCTGGAATGTTAGCAAAAATGAGTAGTCATTGTAATTAAGTAAATGGAGTTTCATAAATTATTATTTCAACCTGAGATCATAATGAAGAATGCTTAGATCCCTCACAGCTCTCCCTTAAAATTCCTCAGTTGCTGGCGTGACTGCACTCTCTGACTTTAAGACCTACTCTGATCTCTCTTTCTTATACGCTGGTCCTTACTCTACCATTGCCTAGAACTGAATTATGGTGGTGCATAATTCCCAGCCTCATGAAGCGCTGCGATAGGGGACATGTGTGCAATTATACCTTTACATGAGGACTGAATTAGAAGTGCCAGCCAGGCCTTTAATGGTATTTTCTTAATCTTGAGCAGCTGTTGTTGGAGATACAGGGCTAGAGAACCAAAATGGTGAGCTTCAAACACAGTCCAGAGCTCTGTGCCAGGAGACCCCACGGCTGTCACTCCAGAGCGATCAGATCTATGCTTCAGGAACCATTCAGACTCCACACTAGTAATCACCGGGCATCCCACAGCTTCTCAATGGTCCTCCAAATCATGTGATTGAGCCGGAGAATGCTCCAGGGTTGCACAGTACTGGCATTTTGTGAATTCAATGTGAGGTTTTGAGTGCCTTCAGTCACGCAACAAATTTATTGATGGCCTGAGGCCTGGTCCAGGACACCAGGTTGTGCTTGGAAAATGATGAAAAGGGAAGAAAAGCAGCAAGGACAAGGATTTTTAAGTCTGTGTTTGGATCTGTGCGGCAGTTAGGGCTGCTATAGCCTGCTGCCACCACTGAAGTGGGGATCTCTTTCTCGCGGGGCTGAGCTATGCTTGTTTATTGCAAAACCATGTTAATGTGGCACCTCTCAGCAGTGGCTTACTTAAAACAAAAAAAGACACACAGATGTAATTGCTCTTATTTTGGACACAAGAAAAAGAAAACACAGAAAAGGGCCAAATTCAGCAATTACCATAAGCATGAACATAACCTATATTCAGTGTCAAATATTTGGAATTATTGGGATCTATTAATTTGTTGAAGTTTGCAAAAATACCACATTGGTCATGTTTGTCTGGACT
Source organism: Anarhynchus alexandrinus (assembly GCA_008711295.1). NCBI lineage: Eukaryota > Metazoa > Chordata > Aves > Charadriiformes > Charadriidae > Anarhynchus > Anarhynchus alexandrinus. The sequence continues at coordinate 2,555,052 of VUYV01000032.1, read as the reverse complement.
ATCTTGGCCAAACAGGGCCTCTGCCTTTCTGCCCTGAAGTCCTTCTGCTAAAGAGAAAAATAAAAAATGAATTTAACATACGTAGCCTGACAGCAAACATGTTCTACCCAGCGATGGATCTGGATGGGAAACCTTTCCTGAACATAACTTGATAGAAAACATCCCAGTCTGCCACACTATATTGTGCTTAAATATGTCTTTGATGTGTTGTAGAGATGTGAGGCTGTGTAGAGAAAAGCGATAAGGTGCTGGGTGGGACCTGGAGAAGGGCTTTGCAGGACTTCTTGGAGGATGGGTATATGAGGCACTTCCTCAGCTGAGGCCATGGTCTGCCATCTTGCTCCCTCCCAGACACCCTATGAGCCCAATGGGGTTGGTCAGGATTCTCCATCAGATGCAGGAGGGGTGATTGTGAGGAAGCACCTCAGAAGATCCAGCTGAGCGAGTTCCCCAATGCTGGGACTGTCTGTCCTTCCTCAGAACACTCCTCTGCTGTCCTCCATGGTGCGGATGCGGAGCTGGCTGGGATATTTCTTCCATGGCACGCAGGAAGGGTTATATCATCCCTATCTTTCTCCATGCTACCCAGCTGTGTATCACACTGCGGTACGTGTTAAATGGTGTGATGTGACATGTGTTGGTCTTTTGAAGCAAGTATCCCTGCATGAAATGCAAACATATGCTAGGGAGAGAGGAACCAGGGTGATGGCTCTGACAGGGAGGGGGAGAAATACCAGTGAAGAATTGTCAAAGATTTGAGGATACCACCACTAACACACAAAAGAAAAAGCTGCTGACTGCACAGGAAAGCAAAATCAGCCGGAGACTGGGAGGGAGTTGGCAAAGTCGTGCTTTGGCTGGTGGTGTTTGTGCTAGTCCTAGGTAACCATCTGCTGAGCTGTCAGACCCGACTGGGCTTTTTTTTCTGTTTGGGTTTCATATTATTTTTCTGTTCTTTTTAAACTACTTTACTGAAGGAAATAAAATCATCTTGCTGCTTCAGAAGAAAAACATCTGAAAGATGGTTTAGGCTGCACACGGGGAGCATCCTTGCAGGAGCCCTGGCTGCCTGGCACCAGCGCGGCCGCAGCACAGCCCCTTGGCCTCCCCCCTCTCTGTGACTGCCTGCCAGGCGCAAATTAAAGGATCCACTGACCGACAAGCTGTGTCTATTCTAGTATTTCCCGGGCTCCTGCTATGTTCTGGATCTTCTTTATATGGACTAGCAAGTCTTTGTTTTGCTCTGACTTCATTCCTTCTGCATTGGACTGTGATCGCTTCTTTTTAACGGCGTTTCTATCTTGCTGTTTGCTGTTGCGCAAGGATTTACTCAACCCCTCGCATTTAATGTCCGACTGTTTGCTTTGGTTTATGTGAACTCCCCACCACATCACACGCATGGAAAGACAGAATTGACTCAATGAGCCAGCTTTGAAACTAAAAAGCTGCATCTGATAAAAGTAATAAGGCAGAGGCCTGGAAAAAACCCTGCAAACAGGTCAGGTAATACAGATAGCCCAGGGGGACCCTAGCGCTCTCACGGGGTGACCGAACTTCCAGGCCCCCAAAGACAGAGAAGCATCAAGCACTGCCTCATCTCAAAGAGCACAATCCCTTTCTGAGCAATCTCTCTCTGGATGCAGTTATCAAGGCTGAAGTGCTTTTGTTATATTTATTAGCTCAGTATGATTTTATCAGGTATCTGTCAGTCACCACTCTGTGCCTTGGAAATACAGCTGTATTTCAACTGCTGTGGTGCTTCACAGGCTAGCACCTGGGTGTTAATCACACACAGGGAACTAATATGGCAAAACAGAAGTCAATTTTGTCCAAAGTGAAAAGAAAGAATGCAAGATTAAATAACCTAATTCGAGAGCACAGCCCACACATTCCCTGCTTGAGCTGCTAATAACAGTTCAAATGACTGAAACTGAAGTAATTATTAAAATGTAATTAGTTTACACTGTTGGCACATTGTGTTTGTTTTTGGCACCTCTCTTGACTTGAAGCATTTTCAACACGCCAGTCATACAAAGGCCTGACTTGTGATTAAGACATGGAGCTGATATTCTGGGAACCTGGGTTCAGTTCCTGGCTATACGATAAAATTTCTGTGTGACTTTTCTTGGTCTTACCACTTCTCTGTGCCTCAGTTCCTCGTCAGTAGAATAGATATGAGATAGAAATGTATCCCTGTCTGGCTGCTTGCTCTAGTTAAACTAAGAACCCTTTAGGATGCGGGTTGTTTTTTAATGTGTTTATACAGTGTAAGATAATGAGGACTTGATCTTGTTTGAAAAACAAGTGCAGATGGGTAGACCAATGTGTTGATATATCAATCCAGAGAGAATTTTTTCACGCTGCTCCTTGCATGGTAGAGGAAGAATGTTAAAATAGTTTTTAACATTGGTATTATCATAGAATCATAGAATAGTTTGGGTTGGAAGGGAACCATAAGGTCATCTAGTCCGACACCCTTGCAATGAGTAGGGACATATCAACTAGATCAGGTAGATCAAAGACCCATCCAACCTGACCCTGAATGTTTTCACAGATGGGGCATCTACCACCTCTTTGGGCAACCTGTGCCAGTGTTTCACCACCCTCATCGTAAAAAACATCTTCCTTATATCCAGTCTAAACCTACCATCTTTTAGTTTAAAACTGTTTCCCCTTGTCCTATTGCAACAGGCCCTATTAAAATGTTTGTTCCCGTCTTTGTCACAAGCCCCTTTCAAGTACTGAAAGGCTGCAATAAAGTCTCCCTGGACCCTTCTCTTCTCCAGGCTGAACAACCCCAACTCTCTCAGCCTCTCCTCATAGGAGAGGGGCTCCAACCCTCTGATCATCTTTGTGGCCCTCCTCTGGACCCACTCCAACAGGTCCATGTTTTTCCTGTGCTGAGGGCTCCAGAGCTGGATGCAGTACTCCAGGTGGGGTCTCACAAGAATGGAGTAGAGGGGGAGGATCATCTACCTCGACCTGCTGGCCACACTTCTTTTGATGCAGCCCAGGATACAGTTGGCCTTCTGGGCTGCCAGCGCACATTGCTGGCTCACATTGAACTTCTCATCAACCAACACACCCAAGTCCTTCTTGGCAGGGCTGCTCTCAATCCCTTCATCTCCCAGCCCGTACTGATATTGGGGGTTGCCCCAACCCAGGTGCAGGACCTTGCACTTGGTGTTGTTGAACCTTATGAGATTCACATGGGCCCACTTCTTGAGCTTGTCCAGGTCCCTCTGGATGGCATCCCGTCCCTCAGGTGTGTCAGCTGCACCATATTATGATGTGTAATATTCCCTAGAAGAGAAAAGATATAATAAAAGAGTAGGAGTAGGCTTTTGGATGCCTAGCAGATAATTTCTTAATGATCTTTGTGAGGAAATAAAACAAAAAAGTGTATTGTTTTCCCACCAAGTGCCACATTAAGATCCAGAAATGGAGGAAAGCAGTTGACACCACCGTGTCCGAAGACTGTGATTGATGCATGCAACTATTTTGACACAGATACTGGTTGCAATTCCTCTGGCTGCATTTCAGGCTCTGTGAACAGGTGATGCACTCACAGTTCACCTGCAGGAATCACCCAGCAGCTGCTGAAGTCTTGATTCAGGGAAAGGGCTTATAGCACATGCTTCATTGCCATGGATTTCGATGAGGCTTTGAGCACATGCCTAAAGTTAGTGACACGATTAAGCTTCCTTCCTGAATAAAGGCAGTTTCCCTGTCCTGGGTTTTATATACTGTTTGGCTTCCCTTTTAATGAAAGGCACAGCAAAGCTCTTCTAGTCCAGTCATGGCAAAGATCTTGCTCTGATCCCCGTACCTGCATTACCAGCTCCAACCCTGGCAGCACTTATATTAGTTAAGAAAATGGGGCTGGAGTGCCACTTTGTGCACAGACTCTGCATATGCCTGGTTTTATTAATTACTAACACTCTCTCTAGCGTGATTTTGACTTGTACCAGCTTGTGGTTCCCAGACAGTACCTGTGCACGGTTTGGGGAATAACCCATGCCAAGGGGATTCCCAGAAGACAGTGGGGACAAGGCTGCAATAGGCTTGGCTCTGTCTCTGCTGTACAGTCTTCCGGTTTCATCCTACAAGGGTTTTTCCTTAACATGCTTCTGTATGCCCTAACACCACACTACAATGTCCTTAAGTTGCATGACACAAAAACACTGCCCGGCTGGGCAGCAGCACAGCCTTCACAATATCTCAGACACTGAAAAAACCCCGAAAAGAGCACAAATGTTATGATATCTCAAAGCTTTTCATTTTAAGAAACAATATCTACTCAGGTAACACAAAACAGTCCTTCACCATGTTTTCTCTAGTGGTGTAGATACAGCACACAGCCTGCATGACCACTTGATGTGCATCTCTCCAAACCAGTGGGTTTCCAACCTTCCAGTTCTGCTTGTGTCTTCTGGTGCTGAAGTGGTATGAAATCTGGTGCAAATTCATAGTCTTCTGCTGCTTTTATTGTAGATGGAACTACTTGAAACGTTTAGAATGGATTTTTTTTTTTTTTAAAGAAAAGTAAGCAAACTGGAAGTGCTTGCATAAGAAATCTCAATTTTTGCTGTATTATTTTTGACAAAGGCCAAATGTGAAAACATTCTGTTAAATTACAATTCCATCCTGTTGGAAGGGAGTCAATTTTATGAAATAGAATTTAATTTATTTCTAGAAAATTATGGTCATGGTACATTTTGAAACACAAATGTTTTGTTTGACGTTTCCTATGAAATTTAAATAAGATTTTGCTTGTCTCTTCTACTAAACTTTCCTCAGATTGTTTTACTTTGTTATGAATATTTACTCAGCTCTGTACATATGAAGCTACTTAAAGTTATCACCTGCCTGTTTTTTAATATCTGAAACAAAACCTAATAATTCTTGCATTGCTGAGAAACTCTAATGATTAAACAGTGATGATGAATTAATGGTATAGTAGTAGTAGTAATTTGCAGGTAATTCGATCTTTAACATAGCTATGAAAAAATATAGTTACGTTAAAGAAATAAGCGCTGGTTTGTTTCCCTCAAGGAGCATAAAATATGTCTTTGCTGCTCAAAATGCACAGCGAACACCAGCTCTGCTATTGCAAAACGTCTTGAATTTGCAGAGCTATGTTTTATTGCAAGCCAGGGTGCTAACACTTGGAGAGAGGATACCAGTAAAACCTCCTCAATAAATAATGCAGGGAGAGGGGAAAATGTGGTCTTTAGTGTCCGTTGGAGAAGATCCACTAAGAAGCATAGTGGAGAGGTGGAATATGTACCTTAGAGAAGTGCCCCTCTTCTCACTGTTTCCATTAGCCGGTTGAGGTCTCTCCCTACCTGTAACCCTGCCAGTCCCCATGTCAGGGCCCTGCATTCCCACGTTGTAGGAGGACCCTGTGTCCTTAATTCAGGGCTACAAAAAAGTGGCCATGAGTCAGAGATTAGGTGTTGGGAGGCACTGAGTCCTTTACAGATTTCCCATAAAGGCCTGACAGACTGCAGTGATGGACGTGCCTCTTCCATGTTCCTGCTTGAGATGCCCCTTGGAAACAAAGCACTTGCCCTTTCTCCCAAAGTGGGACATCAGTAAGCTTCAACTGAGGTCCCACATTCGGGATCCAGGAATTAGGCAGAATTCAGCAGGGAAGCAAAAGTGCCTGGAATATGAAAGTGGAGCGAGTGGCAAATTTCAGTCTGTTTTGCTGCAAAGATGAATGAGTAATTTAGAGTCTATGATGCAGTGTCATCTACATCTTAATAGCCGTAATGCAATAGGAGACTGTTAGGGCTAATCTAATTTACCCAGTTTTTATTGAAATGCTATATGATAATTTTACCTGCCTATAGCTACAGCTTGCATAAATGGCCTTGTTTTTTATGCAGTGCAGTGGGTGCTCCAATAGACTTTCTAATGAATAAAAATCTGCATGCTAGCATAATCTATAAATAAGAGGTACAGTCCAGCAGCAGAACCCTGAAATAGCTAATAATTCTGGAGAATAAACAGTTGCTGAATGCTAGCATAAAACTAAATGCTTTTAAAGCCATAATGTTTAGTGAAGAACCCAAGCCACAAAATTCATATTCCATCTCCAAGGTTTAAAAGGTGGTGTGTTTTTTTTTCTTTCTTTTTGATGTGGGATTTTAGCCTGGCACGACATAAAAGAAAAAAGAAAAGCAGTTTAAAAAGATTGGTTTCAGCTCCAGTTCTGGGCAGCCCTTTGAATTTGGAGACATTAAGTACAGTGCTTCATAAAGTACATCATCCTCATAATCAAGTCTGTTTTCTTCCAGAGAGTAAAATAGCATTCTGACAGTGGACTAGCAGAAAGTGCAAGACTGGGAATCCTGGGCTAACAAATGGCTGCGAGATAATCTCAGGATTCAAGTGAACATGTGAACCTGTTTCTCCTGTGTCTTTTCTATAGTGTGCACTCTTATAGAAACACTAGAAGGAAATCTGCCACTTCTCAATCTTGGTTTTATGTCAAAGCTATGCCTTCACATCATTCATGAAATACACAAAAGGACACTGAGGAAAAAAAACCAAAAATCAAACCCAGGCTCATATTGTATTAGGCCACTGATGGTTGCACTCCACCTTTAGCTCTACTTTTACCTGATACATTCTCATCTCACCTATGTTTCAACTCAAGCAGAGGAAAAGAGTCCTATTTTTTCTGCTACATTCATTTTAGATGGAAGTTAAGCTGTCTAATTAGTGCTCACTTCAAAAACTGGGTTTTTTAAATTATTCATTGGCCTGGTGTTATGGGGCAAGGTTAGCAGAGCCTCAGGTATTTTCTAACTTTTGTTGGAGAAGTTCTTCTGAAAAGCAGCAGAAAAATAGCTGTTCTACCCTGAAAACATAAAGGAGGGTAATAGCAAAAGCTTTGCTAAATTCAGATTTATGTAATATATCTAAAAGTTTAGGACACTCTGAATGATGTTATTGCAGTAGAATCAGAAGTGGTTGTGTTGGTCTTTTAAATGACACCAACAGAGAGCAGATCCACCCAGACATGCTGAGAGCAGGCGGGTAGGACTCCCTCTGCCTCCTGTTTACAAAATTTCTGCCTTCCTCAGCTTTTCACGTGAAATCTTAACAATGTTCACTCAGGGTTGCCCAAGGGACATACAGAAGCTGAAGTGTTAACTGTGGGGATCTATTTTCCCCCATTTTGTTGTGTATGGGCAAAGAGAAGAAATTGTGGAAAACCATTGTGTTACCAATGCCATTTCGTGATGCTTATGGTCCCTTTAAAACTAAACGACAGATGTCAGCTGGCTGTCAGACACTAGGGTGATGTGGGCTGCTGGATACTCTTACCGTGTCTTCAGGTATTTCTGACAGGTAAAAACTTCTCCAAAGTAGCTGCATATTTTTGTCTTTGTTGCAAAGTGTTAATCAGAGTTTTCAAAGAGCAAAACTGTTTGCTTTTATCTACTCGTGAGCCAGAGGAAGAGACAAAATGAATAAGTCTGTATTTGCATTTTTCTGTGCACCACACCTGTATGAATATTGGGTTATTTTCCTAAACTTCAGTTTTGTGTGCAACTGATTTCTGCTGTCCTTGCAGCAAAATTGTATCTTTATGGAAAAATCATCTAAAAGTACTTTTAATGTTCCCTGAACAGGGAGTCAGCATCACATAGATGGAAGTTATGAATATATGCACAAAGAAGTAGCTGGAGATGAACTGCCCATGAGTCACTCAGAATTTGTGAATGTCTGTCTTGAGAGCAGCTGTGGAAGATGAAAGAGACAAACTAAATCATATATTGAAGAACCATCTGACTACTGAACAGTCCTATTGGCAAATGGGGAAATTGAGGCAAAGGGCGTCAGGGGGCGACACTTTTTGTTAACAATTTTTTTAACACCTATATACCATGACATGTCCCACAAAAACCAATTGATGTATTTGCTTTTCACAGGCTGTCCTAAATACAGAAAAAATGGGCTATAGAGTAGAAATAGATAGATGTGAGATAGATGTGCAATCCCCCAGCCTTTGTTCCTTGGGGAGGGGTCCTTCACAACCTGTGGAGGGAGAAGCCACTTATGCAATCCAGAGGGGAAAGAAGAAACCATAGAGGTGGCTGAGCTGAGGAGTGAGATCTGTGTTTCTCTCTGACCTGACAGACTTTCTCTGTTGTAGACTCTTAGATGTGATCTCTCTTCTGGCGTGAGGGGCCATGAGTTTTCCTGCCCATGGGAAAAACCAAAGCACACTTATCATAGACTGCACTGTAGCACATCTGAAAATGACTTGTATCTTTGCTCTGTCTGCTTTGAAGCAGGAAAGCTCTTAGCGTCGGAGTCAGATCCAGATAAGACACCCGTATTCAGATATCTACCTGTAGGTGCCTAAGGTCCCAGCATACCCAATGGAGACCTGCTTAGTACAGTCAGCAGAAATTAGAAAGTGATTAGCCTTCAAGCTGCAGGGAATCAGGTAATGGATGGACATGGAAACTGCAAATGAACCTTTTTTTCTCTAATGGCTGCCTTAAATCCTGGTGAAAGAGAGGTGGTTGTGGTGTATCCTAAGACAGCAGCTATGGTTCAGCTTGGATGAAAATTAGATGGTTGACCTGGAGGGTCTGAGGGGCAGAGAGAGAATTTGTCACCTCTAGTCATTAAAGCGCATTGGTCAAAAGAATTAAATGTTATGGATTACTCTAGTCAAAGTGATGGCCATTTGTTAATTACTGCTGTATTTTATGCTACTGTCAGTGCCTAGTACTGCAATGGTTTAAAAAGGACTAAGTGATTAGTCAAGTCATGCCTGACAAACTTGTTGGCCTTCTACAAGGGGGTTACAGCATTAGTGGACAAGGGAAGAGCAACTGATGTCATCTCCCTGGACTTGTGCAAAGTGTTTGACACTGTCCCATACGATATCCTGGTCTCTAATTTGGAGAGACATGGATTCGACAGATGGACCACTTGATGGATAAAGAACTGGCTGGACGGTCGTACGCAAAGATTTGTGGTCAATGGCTCAATGTCCAAATGGAGACCAGTGACAAGTGGCATTCCTCAGGGGTCGGTACTGGGACCCATGCAGTTCAACATCTTTTTTGGTGACATGGACAGTGCACCCTCAGCAAGTTTGCCGATGATACCAAGCTGGGTGGTGAGGTAGACACGCTGGAGGGGAGGGATGCCATCCAGAGGGACCTGGACAGGCTGGAGAGGTGGGCCTGTGCAAACCTAAGGAAGTTCAACAGGCCAAGTGCAAGGTCCTATGTGCTGGAGAGGTGGGCCCAAGCCAACCTCATGCAGTTCAATAAGGCCAAATGCAAGGTCTTACATCTAGGTCGGGGCAATCCCAAGCACAATTACAGGTTGGGCGGGGAATGGCTGGAGAGCAGCACTGAGG
>VUYV01000032.1:2492995-2545329 GCA_008711295.1 Anarhynchus alexandrinus | reverse complement strand
GAGAGGTTGTTGAGGCCCCATCCCTGGAGGTGTTCAAGGCCAGGCTGGACGTGGCCTTGGGCAATCTGGTCTAGTGGGAGGTGTCCCTGCCTATGGCAGGGGGGTTGGAACTCGATGATCTTCAAGGTCCTTTCCAACCTAAACCATTCTATGATTCTATGATTCTATGATGAGGGGTAATGGCTTCAAACTGGAAGACGGGAGATTTAGATTAGATCTCAGGAAAAAATTTTTCAGTCTGAGGGTGGTGAAAGACTGGAACAGGTTGCCCAGGGAAGTTGTGGAAGCTCTATCCCTGGAAATGTTCAAGGCCAGGTTGGATGGGGCTTTGAGCAACCTGGTCTAGTGGGTGGTGTCCTTGCCCATGGCAGGGGGGTTGGAACTCGATGATCTTCAAGGTCCTTTCCAACCTAAAACATTCTATGATTCTATGATTTTTTCTAAAGTCCAATTTAAGGAACAATCAGAGAAGGATGAGTTTCATTTAACATGGGATACAAAAAAAATCCAGCCGTGGTGAAGTGCCTAACAGTTTAGTGAGTAAGAGAAAACATGAAAGAAGTTCTTGCATGCCACACTTCAGGGAACAATCATATCACTATAGCACATAATCTAAAGGTGGATTTTCCAGGAACACAAAGCCTTTTTTTCTTCCACTAGACAATTATGAGAAGGGACAGGCTGCCTCAAGGATCTGTAATTTTTATAAGGTAATATTTTGTTGTAATGCTGCATAATGAATAAAACACTGGATTTAGCTTGATGAATATAAATGAAAAGACATAATTTCTTGATCTATGAGACTAAATGATTACATATGACAGTTGCCCACCTTTCACCCCTTCTCATTTTCACTACAGTTTTTCTATATTACAGTATGCTAAATTGGGTTTCAGCAGTGGGCAAACTATGATTCATTCAATCTAGTCTTCTGTGTCTCTGTCTTTTTTAGCTGAGAGGTTTATCAGCCTCACAATCAGTGCCTTTTATACCTCTGAGCTGAACCAGGTGAGATCTATTCTAAGTGACTGAGAGACAATTTTATTAATCAAGATGTACCAAAGCCACTGGTACAATCAATAAAGGGACAATTTTCCCTTGGATGACCACAGCTCCTACTGATGTCTCATCATTGTTAGCCTTCAAAGGCTGAAAGAATTGCCTCTGTTAACGGATTGATATGAAGAAAAATATACTATGAGACAGTCTGTGAGGCATGCCTTGTGCTTTGCTTCTCTTGTGTTACAAAACTCCTTGTAGGCCAGGGGAACACACACTGAGCATTGAGAGTTTGTGGCGTTTCCCCAAGCTGCCCTCTCTGATCCCAACAAAGTCTCCCTGTCTGCCTCAGTCCACTGGAGTCAAATGGCAGGAGAAAACCTAAAAGAGACACGCTGTTAGAGAGCAGTTAGGTAGCATGGAAATTGTCATGAATGCCAAGGCTCAAATCACCAAAATATTTCAGCTACCTATTCCCCACACAGTGGTACTCTGGGACTTTTGAGACTGTAGAGTAAAAATTCCTGTGTGGAAGATCCTGTACCTCTGACGGTTCCTTCAGGAACTGCAGGTGTAAATTTCACGTTGCAAGCAAAATTCAGCACATTGAAGGCCCAGTGCATTTCCTTGCGATACTGTGGTCTGTGTTGTAAGGACCGTGCAACGCTACAGGCTTGGGGAGAAGTGGCTGGAAAGCTGCCGGGCAGAAAAGGACCTGGGGGTGTTGATTGACAGCCGGCTGAATATGAGCCAGCAGTGTGCCCAGGTGGCCAAGAAGGCCAATGGCATCCTGGCCTGTATCAGGAATAGTGTGGCCAGCAGAACCAGGGAAGTGATCATCCCCCTGTACTCGGCACTGGAAAGGCTGCACTTCGAATACTGTGTTCAGTTTTGGGCACCACAGTATAAGAAGGACATTGAGGTGCTGGACAGGGTCCAGAAAAGGGCAACGAAGCTGGTGAAGAGTCTTGAGCACAAGTCTTATGAGAAGCAGCTGAGGGAACTGGGGTTGTTAAGCCTGGAGAAAAGGAGGCTGAGGGGAGACCTTATCGGTCTCTACAACTACCTGAAAGGAGGTGGTAGCGAGGTGGGGGTCGGTCTCTTCTCCCAAGTAACAACCAATAGGACAAGAGGAAACAGCATTAAGTTGTGCCAAGGGAGGTTTAGATTGGATATTAGGAAAAATTTCTTCCCAGAAAGGGTTGTCAAGCATTGGAACAGGCTGCCCAGGGAAGTGTTGGAATCACCATCCCTGGAGGTATTCAAAAGATGTGTAGACATGGTGAGTAGGGACATGGTTTAGTGGTGGTTTTGGCAGTGTTATGTTAATGGTTGGACTCAATGATCTTAAGTCTTTTCCAATCTAGACGATTCTATGATTCTATGAATCCAACCCCATGCTTAAATGGAGCATGGGAGTTACTGTCAATGTCTCTGAGAGACATTTCAGTACCTTCTGCTTCTTTTGTCTTTCTAAGATACATGGTTTGAACCTTGTGGCTTTTGGCAGTGTTTTTGATATATGGCTCAGAGCTATAGGACAGATACCCCATCAGTACAGCTGGTACTGCCCCCATGTTTATGGAGGACCTGGAGCCCACCTTGTTCCTCAGTGTGTCTGGCTCACCAGGCTTGTAAAAGGAAAAGTGTCATGTCATTCTGTCAAGCCAGCTATCAAGGCTAAGAGCACAGGGCTGGCAAGTCAATTGAAATCCCCTTACCTGATAATAGAAGGAGGCCCAGTGTAAATGTAATAGATTTTTAGGCTCATTTTCAAGTTAGACTAAAGAGGCTCAGTGGCACCTGTCAGCAGCAGCAGTGAAATACTTGGACCTCTTGTCCTTGGAGATTTCAACATGCAAGATAGCATGCAAGAACATAACTAGCTCAAGCTGCACAATTATAAGTATCCTGGATCTGTGTTTTGACCTGAGTGCCAGGACTGAGGGCCAGCCCAGAGACATGGCCCTTAGTTGCCTTGCTGTGCACAGCAAGGTGCCGCTATGGAGCAAGGTGCAGACCAACATTAAAGATATTTTGGAACTTACACTGTGTGTCTAGGCTGTGACAGTGTTCATCCACATTGCTTAAGTGATACCTGGAAGCACTCAAACACTCTGTGGATGAGCCTGGAAAGAAACCTCTACTGAAGATAATGCAACTCCTCATCTCCAGGGATGGCAAATTCTCCAACCTTGTGTTTCCATGCTGACTTTACGATACATGTTCAACCAAATGCTGTTTGCAGCCACCCTGTCAAACACACTCAGGTTTGATTCTGTTGAGCGGAGACATATGTAGGCGGTTTGTGCAGGTTCAGATCCTTGCACAATGGTGGCTCTAGGACATTTTAGCTGCCAGCCATGTCTTTGCCAGCCATATGATCATTAATGAAAGAGCAGTTCTGAAGATATCCATCTGTACCCTATTGTGGCTACCAGCCTTTTTCATGAAGGTGCTGTTGCTCTTGATCCTCTTAGTGGGAAGTGCACAAGGGCGTTACACATCCTATGGCAGAGACAGCCATGCAAAGTGGTTAGGTAATGTCATGTTTGGTTTTCTTTCTCAGTAGCCAAGCTTGGAAGCGCCGCAGCCCTGCAAGGCTGGTGCCTCACCAGCCTTGTGGAAAACATCCATCCACTCCACTCTGGAATTACATTATGGCATGACATGGTTGGTACATGAGAGCTGGAGCAACCTCTGGCCGCATGTTAGCTGTGCTCTGGTGAGGTGAAGAACTCCACCTTCCCTTCTTGGAAGAAAAATTTAATAAGGATTTTTCATTAGCTGAGATTCATCATAAGAAATAAAAAGACTATGTGGTTACTCTTTCAGTTTAGATACCACTTGAGCAGAATAAAGAAGTTTTAAAACTCTCACTGAAATGGGTGCAGCACCAATCATGGGGCATCTATTACTTAGTGACACTAAGGAGTGTCTCCCACTATATCTCATTTACAACAATTTTGAAGGGAAAATCTGGGAGGTCAGTTTTGCACATGCTATAAACTACCATGGAGTTCCTGGTTATTATTTACATTAAAAATGTATGTCATTATTTCCATTCCAGTGAACATTTCAAGTATTACAGGAATGCTAAAATACCTGACTTGATTTAAAGTGCTTTAGTTGAAACAGAAAAATAATCCATTCATCTTGGTTTTAAAATCAAAACAAGACATCTTCTGAGCAGAGGTGAAGCAGAAGAGTAAAAGAAATGTATGAGAGGGTCACAAGTTTGGCTTAGACAGAGGGTCCGACTGTGAAATATGGGTCTTGGCTGAAATTTACAATTCCTCTAAAGGGACAAAATTTTCCCAATGGAAATATAGAATCATTTAGGTTGGAAAAGACCTTTAAGATCATCAAGTCCAAGCGTTAACATAACACTGCCAAGTCCACCACTAAACCATATCCCTCAGCACCACATCTACAGGTCTTTTAAATACCTCCAGGGATGGTGATTCCACCACTTCCCTGGGCACCCTGTTCCAGTGCCTGACAACCCTTTCAGTGTAGAAATTTTTCCTAATATCCAATCTAAACTGCCCTTCATGCCACTTGAAGTTGTTTCCTCTTGTCCTATCATTTGTTACTTGAGAGAAGAGCACCCTCGCGAAAACTGAAAGGAATATAACTTTGCTTTCTATTTGTTTTTAGAGTTATAGAAAACTGATGCTGAATTGCCTTTTGTTAATGTTTAAGTTAAATTTTGAAGCATATTTTGAACTCACCTTAATCTGCCTCCATGAAAATGCTAAAGAGAATTTTTAATAAAATATCGTATAATTCATGCTTTCATTGTAACTGCTTAGTCTTTCTCAGAATACAGGAATAGTACTGCGTATCATGATTTTAGGTTACACAATGAGGCTTTACAAATATGCTAGACAGCTAGAGGGAATCATGAATTTTCATCCAAGCAGGGACTTTCCTAAGGAAGAAAAGGAGGGAAACAGCCAGTGGGGGAGAAAAAGTCAAAGGAAGCATTAGCATCACTCTCAGCAGTGTGTTCATTATACCACACAAGGGTAAGCAGCTGCCTGACCGTGTAGGTTCTCCTTTCCATCCACATTATGGATGCATCTGACCCTGTTTTACTCTACATCCAGAGCAAAGCACCTCTGTTATAATTAATTATAGTTCAGTAACCTCTCTGCAATGAAGGACATTGTTCACTGGCTAAATCTACAACGCTCTGAATGCTTCAGACTGACTATGGTATGTTCTGGTATGTTCAGAGACCTGTTTGCATTCTTTCCATTTTCTGCCCCCAGACTGCCTGCAGACAGGTTTTTCATGCGTATTTACTGATACAGTTGGTGTCATGGCTTTGAAGTCTACATGCAATATTTTATGTCACAAAAGGTAGGTCCTGTTTACAGCTTAATCTCCTGCACATAATCGTGAATTAGTAAGAACTGTTCCAAAGAAACAGAGTTGAAAGAAATGGATGTGTGTGAAAAATCAATCCCTTTGTCTTTATTGACCCATAAAGATACCATGCCAGATGATTTCTGTTTGGGTTGTTTTCCTTCATCACAGGCAGGGGTTCTTTTAACATAGAGTGGGAAGAGTTTCTTGTGATTACTCAGTATTTAACAGTGTAATCAACTTGATAGAAGTTCTTACAGGTTTCTCGTATGGAAGAGGAACTTACTCCATGAGTACTGTTTTCTAAGTCAGTGGGACCTCTTGTAGCATAAACATTTTCTCCTGTAAGAGATCAAAGTCTGGACCTACGTTTCAGCTACTTTCATCTTCTTCTGTTGTTTTTCATCGTGACTTTATTCTTTTTTCTCCTTGCTCTGTGGGTGTGCTCTGTCATTCATTTGGTGGAAAATATACAAGAATTTCAGCTGAAGATGTTATTTGCCACAGACAACCGTGAGCTTAATTCTATAGCAGCAATGAACCTCACAGTGTATCTTGTCCCTGGTTCATTGCCTCATTTGGTGATACTTGATTAGCTTTCTTAATAGACTTCAGGTGGTAAATTGTTTGACTTGCCTCAGGTTCTGATGGTGCTGTACTTTTATGGGGAAGCCCTGATTATGTAGCAAGCCTCTTAAATCTTTGTCCCTGAAAAGGTCAGATCTCTCTATTTTCATTATCAAATGAATTCCACAAAATAACTTACTCAACAGAGGGACCTTATAAAACACAGTGCTTTTCATTGTAGGCATTGGGCATTCGCTGCAATCCATATTCCATCCTTGGCCTCTGAGGTTTCCTCATTCCCCATTTAGTGGGGAAACAAATTGAATTCAGCCTTTATTTCTGTTGTGCAAAAATGCACTGGACCTTTATAGTGTCTTCAGTAATCCCTCAGTGCTAAATATGTGCATGCTGGACCACTTGAACCAAAAGGTAAGTGGAGGCACAGCGGGACACCTGAGTTTCAGTGTTAGCAACCATGTTTGTTCTTGCTGTTGCTTTTTTCTTGCCATCATTAAAAGAAAAAAAAGGCTAGGAATTCTTGGCGCTTTGATTTTGCTCAAGTCGAGGGCCTGCTTTCCAAAGGATGGATAGAAGGTGGACACCTGGAACTGCAATATCTTGAGTCATTAATTATTTTTAAAATGTTTATGTTATATTTTTTCTTGTTCTAGTTGATTCAGCAGATGATTATATAGATGTGGCCTGCTGAAGCTCCAGTATCAACTGAACTCATCTCCTATGAACTCTCCTTCTATAGGTCATTTACTTTGGCAAACTCTTACATGGAAAACCTTAGGCTGATCATCGAAAAATCTCATGGAAAAAATAAATGTGTCAAACTTACATACTGAAAGGAAAAGCCCCTGGAGTTTCCCACGGTTGTACGACATAACTTACACTTCCAGTGGTCCCTTGACAAACAGAATGAAGCAATGAACTGATATAATAGAGAGTTTAATGAGTTTGGGTAATACATATTATACTTTTAAAAGCCTGTTTGAGCAGAGAAGTGATTCTGTGAAGGGGCATCTTGCTTTAGATACGAAACAGCCTGCCAGGGAGACAGAATACTTTAAAGAATATTGGGGGGCAAAATGCTATCACCTATGAGATAACCTACCCGGTGGCTCTGTTATGCTTCCTGAGATGTTGAAGCATGCTGGTGAAAAGTTTGAGCACACATCTTGTGACCTGATGACTTCTGAATCTTGAGAACATGATGCTGTGAGTTTCCTGAACTCTCCCATGATGCTGTTCTGGGATGCAAGGCTGTGGAACTGTTTTTCCCTTAAATCCCCTAGCCTAGGATACCCCACCAGACTTGCATACCAGATCTTGTTTGTCCCCTGTGAGAGATCCCTGCAGAAGAAAAACCTTTCTGTATGTTTCCTCCTTCCAGTAACTGAAGGTGATAAAGGTGCAATTTAGCTCCGACAATACAAAAATGGAAACAGGTAACACAATTCAATTAATAAACACAGTTAATCCTTTGCAGCTTTGTGTGAGCCATAACAGAGCTCTGCAAGCCATAAATGGATCAGCACAGACTCTATGAACAACATGGAACATGAGCACACCTCTTCTGAGCATGTGTCTTTTGACATTGAACATGCATGCAACATGGGTAAGAGTGTGTATCCTTTATGTGATGTGGAACATTCACCCAATTTGGAACAGAAGGAAGATGTTCTTTTTATGTGGTTACCTATACTGTTAAAAAAAAAAAAAAAAAAAAGGTGTGGTTATGAGATTTAGCCCTGGACCACTGCTTGCCCATGTGGCCTGTTGCATTGCTCCCTGGCTCTGTCCTAGGCTGCTCTAAGACTCTCTTTCCAAGACAAAGCCTGGGTGTCTTTCAGGGAATTGTTTACTCAAGAGGCTACTCCTGAAAGACAATAGTAGATGTGAATGGATCAGGTTTGGGTTGTTCCATCATACGAACACTGCAGTGCTGTTGCAGCAGGTTTGGCACACTCAGTCAGCCCGCTGTGCCCTCACAGGTGCCATGGGAGCTGCAATACGTACCACGCTTCATGTCCTATGACTGCTACGCTGCAGGTGGTCTCATCACAGCCTTCACAGTACTTCAGAGGTTTTGAACAGAGAACCCCCCCGAGCAGAGGAAGCTTGTGGCAAAGGGCTGTGTGATGTGGTCCTGGCTGGTTTCCTCTGCAAGGACCTGGTTCTGAACAATGCAGACATGAGCAGGTCCACAACTTTTGGCATCACTCCCTGGCCCTCTTTTATTTAGCAGTATGAGATTACTGCACCGTACTCATCTTAGGCAGAGAAAAAGGCAAGACCAATATACAAGGAAAACAACACCCCGATGTGCTAATTTGCATAGGGTTTGGCAAGGAGAAGTGAGCATATCACAGCGGGCTGCAGTCAATGACAGCCCACAGCCCTCTCAGATGAGCATGAAACCCCTCAAAGTAGCCTGAGCAGAGTGAGGGGGAGAGCTCAGCATTGCTGGTGAAGCAGCTGATAGCTCCAGTGTGGATTCCAAGCCCAACCCAGCAGGCGGTGGGTGCTAAAAATAAATGATCCATTGACAATAAGCCCAAGGCCAAAAAGAAATGCACTTGAGTGAGATCTATCCAAGCCCAGTGGGTGGACAAACACAGCCCTGTGCACCAGCGGCTGCGCAGTGTGTGAACACATGCCTGGCTCACATTAGGACAGCTGTCACTCAGCTGCTTTGGTCCTGGCATGGCTAGTACTGCTTCTCTCTGGGAGAGGGAAAGGTGGTGTCACAGTCACTCTGAAGATTTAAAAGCTTCAGTTTGTAGGAAGGGGAAGCGAAATGAGCTGCTGGGGTTTGGTACCAAGTAGACCAATAGTTTAGCTTACTGAAAGAAATTCAAGCACAAGCTCATTTTATCACTCTCGGACTGTGGATGCAGTTCTCACTAGCCTTAGCCCCACTGCAATGCCACTCTGGTGCAGCTCTGTGCGCTTACAGGTCTGGCACCTGTAGGGAAAATCTCAACCATGGTCATTGGCATTGCTTTGACCTTTGCTTTTCATGTCATGTATCTTTAAACTTCTACCACAGTCTGAACATGGGATGTATCTAGTTCAGAGTCCAGAGGAGGCATATACCAGGACTTCTCTCTGGGGAAATTTATTTTCATTTTCCCCTGGTTTGTTAGTCTGTTAATATGAAAATATTAATTATTTTGGCTAGAAGTATCTGCTTTACTCTTTATGACTGTAAAATTGTAATAGTAATCAACATGGAAAAGGAATCTATTTCAGATATTTCTTAAAGTTTGCTGATGTTCCTTGAATATTTCTGTATCTTTAATTCCCCACTGATCTTCAGAGCATCTACCAGTGCATGTCAATAAAGCTGGATTTAGTCTGCCCTTAGGCAAAACGTAACCTTTCTCTCACTGCATTAGTAGCCATGTGTACATGTCAGAAGCCAGTAGTATCTTTCTAAGATCCAGTAACTCAGCAGAGCTGTTACACAGATTAGTTAGCAAAAAGGAATGATAGCAGATTGTATTTGTCAAATGATTTATTGTCTACATGCAGTCTGGCTTGTCAAGCTCTGGTTGTTTTGCTGTCAGGTCATTTTCTTACAACAGATGGTAATACTGAATGATATAATTAAATTATGATTAACGCTAATATTGCTTTAGTTTCCTTAGTATCTTCATATGCTATGCTATAAAAATACATGCACAATTTTCCTTTCCTTCCTTAGACAATGTTTTAAATTGCACAATAACAGAAACCATTGGGTGAAGATTGTTGCACAGAATACTGAGCTGTTGAAATTGGTGCTGCTTCAGGGAGCAAACAATTTGACGTAGAAATGAACAGATAAAATGTGAATAAAGTTGTAGTCCTTTTCCCATCCATGCCCAAGTTTGGAATTAAAATTCCACTAAGAAAGTCCCTTAAACTATAAGAATACTTGTGTCCTGGTCCAACTTCTCAGCTCTACAGCTCTTCCCCATCTCTAGTAATAAAGATGCTATAATCTCTTGCATAAATGGCTAAGTAACTTGCAATCCTTTCTCTTGATGGCACAATGCTTATTTCCAAGTCCTACAGGCTTTCTGCTGATGCCTGCTCAGCACAATTTAATGTATTGAACATGACAGCAGAAGAACATGTTGCATGATTTGATTGCTATCTTTCTGTCAAGAGAACTGCAGGCTTATTCATGCCTTACATATACACTGCAGTTAACAAAATAGCTGCCTTGGTGAAAAAGATAATCACTGGCTCATTTTCTTGTTGTTATTTTTAGAATAGCACTTTCTACTCCATGTTATTCCATTGATTAATTTCCATTCTAATATATAGACGTAGGACTCTCTATTTCTGCCAGTATGGTAAACACGGTTCCAGTTTTAAGTAATAGAATTATTGTCTCCGCTTTGGTTGCTCAGAAACAGTGAGGCAAATTACACCTGAGCATTCCCACCGACACTAACACCACTGCATGCCTGAAATGTGGTTAAGTGCTGCTGTTAAAAATCCAGTCACTGCTCTGATGAGTCTTCTGAAATGTTACTTTAAGATCAAATTAAGCTCTTGGCTATACTTCTGTATATTTGAGGTAATTCTACTGAAATCCATTGTGTTTCTAGCCAACCTGAGCTCTAGCCATTTCATAGGCTTGTGAATTGACATTTGATATCTAATTCTCCTCTCCCCTTTATTTGAGACTGTTTAAGTGTAATTCAAGAGTAACTGTGCTAATGTAGCTGATACTTCAATGGTTAAAGACCAGGGAGCAAGTAGAGAAAAAGCCATAGTTTGCTTTAATGTCTTCCTTTCTTCTAAATATACCAGAACATGTAAAACGAAGTGAAAAACTGCAGCAAAACCCCACTTATGTTGAAAGTGACAGCCATGGGCCAAATCATTTGTGACATTATTTTTATTGGTAGTAATGTGTATGAAGGCCTAGAGGTCCTTGTGAGGGATGAAGACCTTAAGATGCTGGTCAAAGAGCAGACAAAATAGTCTTTTCAGCTGAGGAATTTGCTGTTACACCTGCTCACAATGGTGTACATACTATGCACTATGAATAGTTTGACTATAGCAGACAAAGAGAGATCAAGAGCGGAAAAGACAAAATCGTATCAAGCCATCATGTTCAATATGAGAGGCAGCAGAAAGAGTAGACTGGTCTCCTTGTGTATGGCTGGGCTGCTTTACAGGCATCCTGGCGGAATAGCCATTCACAAGATGAAAATATTAAAACTTTGCAGATTTTTACAGGGAGTGCCTCTCTGGATGACGGGCAGCCTGGGAGGAAGGCGATGGTGCTTGAGCATAAATTGGATTAATGGGCAGTGAAGGCTGGCCTTTTTGGCACTGCGGAGACAGGAGCTGACAGCTTGAGAGCAGAAGAATTAGATTAAGACAAGTTTAAATTAAATAACTCTTTAAAGCAGCAGCAGAGGAGCTTGCTCGCTCACAGATGCCAGTAGATACACTGTCCTGCACTGTCCAAGGTTTTCTG
The DNA here is from genome assembly GCA_008711295.1 of Anarhynchus alexandrinus. Taxonomy (NCBI): domain Eukaryota; kingdom Metazoa; phylum Chordata; class Aves; order Charadriiformes; family Charadriidae; genus Anarhynchus; species Anarhynchus alexandrinus. The sequence continues at coordinate 2,533,898 of VUYV01000032.1, read as the reverse complement.
AGCTGCTATACGGCTCAGTATGGCAGTACTGAGCATACTGAAATAAATAGTTACTTAAGGAAATGGTCCTGTTGCACCCAAAGGATACCTGACTGCAGGTATAACCTGCCTGGCCCCAGGAATGTTGGGCATGGGGGACAGAAAGGAACTGTTTCACTGCTCTCTGCCACTTTCTCCAGCTCCAGATGATAGGGTTTTTATGTTATCACAAATGGTTCTTTACCCAAATCAGTCACACCTCTATAGCATTCCCCCCCTTTCCTCTCCACTTATGCTATCCCTTCCCAACGATCTGCCAAGGAAATGACTGTAATGAAGAGTTCAGACATTTTCCTGTTTCGTATAGTTTCACAGTAGTGCTCTGGGCTGACTTGGCCTCAGGAGCTACTGGTGGTCTGTCAGCCACAAGATTGCCTATGAGCACATTTTCCAGAGGTCTCTGCTCCTCAAAAGTGGAACCGAAAAATATCAGAGCTTTGAGAAGTCTCTCAACCATTTTGAGACTCACATCCCCATTACCCAACTCCTCCATCTGTCTGCCATCCATCCTGCCCCTCTTGCTACAGGGCCTTGGTATCTGCCAGATGGGTCAGTTTGCCTTCACCACGCAGCACAGTGCAGACAGAACTGAGGGACTGGTCGACAATGCTTGGTGACACAGGATGATGTGCAGAACAAAAATGTGCCCTGTTTGTCAAGTGCAAAGCCAGTGACCATTTTTCCTTCTCTGTCTTTTAATAAAATCATAGAATCTTTATGGTTGGAAGAGACTTTTAAGATCATCATGTCCAACTGTTAACCTAGCACTGCCAAGTTACCACTAAACCATGTCCCTCAGCACTATATCTACACATCTTTTAAATACCTCCAGGGATGGTGATTCCAACACTTCCCTGGGCAGCCTGTTCCAATGCTTGACAACCCTTTCTGGGAAGAAATTTTTCCTAATATCCAACCTAAACCTCCCCTGGCGTAACTTGAGGCCATTTCCTCTTGTCCTATTGGTTGTTACTTGGGAGAAGAGAACGACCCCCACCTCGCTACAACCTGCTTTCAGGTAGTTGTAGAGAGCGATAAGGTCTCCCCTCAGCCTCCTTTTCTCCAGGCTGAACAACCCCAGTTCCCTCAGCCGCTCCTCATAAGACTTGTGCTCAAGACCCTTCACCAGCTTCGTTGCCTCTCTCTGGACACACTCCAGGAGCACTGGCCACAGCTCCTGCTCTATTCTCATGAATATGCACTGACTTACTCCCAGCCTTGCTTGGGGCGGTCTCTTCCAAACCCCAGGCAGCCCTGTATTTTAAGTAACTAGAAGTATGCCTGGAATGCGTGTAGACGCACTTACACTGACTGTCATCAACAAGAGGGTAGCTGTGGCAGCACAGTCTGTACAAGTTGCCATCTGTGAACACACTGAAGAGGTTAGGCCTGAGATGAACTGAACGAGTTTAAAGCTAGCCTGGGTATGCCTACACATCCTGAACTCTTCTTTCTGGATTTCAAGTTAGCCAGAGCCATCTGTACTACCAAATGGGGGCCGTCAGAGCTATCTTCCAGAGCTGGTTCGCTGCACATTCTTCAGAGAATCAGTGTGATAGACCGTGGACTGAATACACCAGCAAAATCAGTGTCTTTCAACACAAGTATAAATTTCACTCTCCAAGAGACTCACTGCGCAGTGTGTGGGTGGTTGCAGCTGGTGTTGAGCCGGGCTTCACTTGATCTGCCTCAAAGAGGGGTTAATGGCAGGAGGGAAAGGATTAGTCACACACATGTACAGACTGAATGTTAGAGCTCCTAATTTGCCATGGCTCTTCTTTCAGCCCCGAAACCGGAGCCATATAGCATGGAGAATTTGTGAGACAGTCTCATACTCTAAAAAATTGCCCTACAGCACCTGTATTGTTTTCCCACCTAAAAACTGCTTCTGATGCTCTGCGTGATTGTTGGCAGAGTAGACAGAAGAATTCACAGAAGAGTGCCAGGCAGGTTAAACGGGCCCCCAGTGAACAACTTGATTGTTGTTCTTCTGCCTCCGTGTTGTACATCAGACTTTAAATGGTTAATATCATCATTGCTCGAATAAAAATATTTGCAGCAAAAAACCCCATGCTCTATCTAATCAGCCTCAATGAAAGTGCTTTCAGCAGTGACCCTCTTTCCAAACACAATGAAATTGCTCAGAGACCTTGTTATTTTCAAATGAACTCCTGCTTGTTTATTATTATTTTTAATGCAAACAATCCAAGTTTCTAGGGATAGTGTTGAAGGCAGCATGAAATGCTTTCATAAATAAAAATGAAATTTGTGAAATGCTTCCATAAATACACAAATAAAAGTGCTAATTAATGTAAAAATGTTATTCTCCTAAAAGGTTTGGAATAAAAGATGATCCTCACAAAAAAAGCTCATAAAAAAATCATTGCAGCTGTGCCCCATCATCTCTCTCTGGGCAAGACTCTCCTCAACAGGAGAAAAAATTTAATCTCTGGCCCGGCTCATGAAAAGTCATGGGCATGTGCACATAGCACTTTGGGACAGCGTTACATTTGGAAAATTGCTGTGGAATGAAAAGTTTCCATAGGAGGAGCTCATCCTATCTGACTCTGTGTGTATACACCTCTAAGTGACCTAGTCACTGCTCCTTTTCCAGCCAGTGGAAGGAATATGTAAATTTAGGGAGAAATTCATCTGACATATTCTGAAGAGCTACTTTAGGGCGAGGAGAACTTAGTGAACGAGCCCTGGGTGACTACCTCATACCTAAACACAGGTAAAAGAGGCTTACATTCATCAGATGAATCTCATCCCTTATGTCAGCCACTCAGTTGTTGTCCTCCACTTGCCTTTATCACATGGTCCTCTTCAATAAGCACAAGGTAGCTCAGCCCTTTTTTCTGTATAGGCTAAAATTCCTCGGATTACCCTATGCTTACTGTAGGGTACCACTGAGGAGAAACATGTACGGGGACAATTATTGCAAAACAATCAATTTACAGCTACCTTTGATCCTAAAGCAACTTGTTTGTGCACCATAACCCCGAATTTTGTGGGTCACACAGGGTATGTCCATGCCCTTTGGATTCAGCTGAGGTTTGGAGCATGGGTTTAATCACTGATCTGAATCTGTCAGAAGGGAAAAGTGAACATGAATTTCCTGCATATGAATCACTCTCTGGGTATGGCTTCCAATCCCCTTTGGTGACTTGGGTGGATGGCACATGTAGCTTGAGGGGGAAATTTGTCTGAGAAGCTGTGGCTGTGAGCAATGCGGGTGCACATCTGTGTAAGTCATGCTGGACTCTCCTTATGAGTGAATGAACATCTAACTGAGATTACCAGTGGAGTCTAGATTGTGATTCCTCTCATCCTAGAGTAGATGTCTGCCTTTGGTCAGATAAATCTCACTCAGGCTCCACTGACTGCATTGATGATATTTCCATTGAGTGTAATGGGAGCTGACTAGCTCAGACACCAACACCCGCATTGGAGGCACAGTCAGATGTGAGGAACTGCATCCTACCAGTTCAGTTAAGCAGTAAAAGCATGGTGAGGTGAATCTAGCCATGAATGGCAATTCAGGATGAATAACATGAACATCATTCACTCCTACCTCCCCACACATAGTTACTTCATGTGTTCTCTGTGGTTTGTTGAGAAAGTACTGTACCTGCTGGAAGAAAAAGTGGGCACAATCCAAATTCCAAATGAATCCATTATTCCTGTGTATTTTTTTAATATAGCCCTCTTTTAAAGACATGGCAGTATGTCTTAAGGACATTTGTACCTTCCTGTGAGTGAGTGACACATATTTCATAAACTAACCCAGACAAGTTTAGGATGTTTGATACATTATGAGCCGTGTCCTATTCTTGTATTTTTTTGGTAATTATTTTTGTGTACCATACCTCTCCTTTCTCATGCAACCTTATTTCCTGGTTTACACACCAACAAAGATTTTTGACTAGAAATCCAAAGAAGAGCTGGAAGCATTAGCAGACATGTTGAGAGTGGATGATGTGGGACAGGGAGTACTTAATTTTTTGGACTGACTGTTACTTAAGGTCTGTGATTACCAGGTCCTCGGAAACATAGAAAAGGAGAGGTAAGTTGTTGACACTGAAGCATAATTTCCAGAGAGAAACAGTCTCCAGTTAATAGGGTCCTGAGAAGCCACCCTGCAACTTGATGAAGAGATCTCCCATCTTGACAGAAAGCAGCCCTATCATTTTCAAGGGACTGTTCTATAAAATAATGTAAATAGCAAAGGAACATTTAGAAATGTTAAGAGTTTTGCTAGTGCTATAGCTGTAAATGAGAAAAAGGAAATATTGGTGGCCTGAAGAATGAGGTTCTGTGTGTGACTGAGCCAGCTTCAACAGAAATAAATAATCTTTTTCCATAACACACCGAGACTTGATACACAGAAATACTCTTTTTTTTTTTTTTTCAAAAGGAAAAGAAGAAGGTTTGCCTGACCTTCTGAAAGTCATTGATCCTCTAAAATATTCTTACATTCATAATGACATTTTGTCCTAAGGGCATGAATGTACCATGGGGACTCCTTTGAACTGTTTCAGGGACAGTAGGAGATGAAGAGTTATTTTCTCCAATTGGAGTAATTTAAAATACAGCTGATCAGGCAAAAGAAATCTCCTGTTTAAAACTGTTCGAGAACTTATATTTCAACATGATCTGTGACTAAGTGATGTTGTCAGTAGATCATAAAACCTTTTTCTAATTGAAAATGGGAATGCTGGAGTTCAATTAAAGTATCTGGACAGATCCAGCTAATGAGTGAACAGCTGCAAGTGAGATGCTGCTCCAATAAAAACAGAAGCAGTTCCAAAAGTGATGTTTTTAAAGACTTGCTGCCCAAATAAGTGCTTCTGCCAATCAGCTTATCTATAGTGTCTAGCATGCAGCTACATGCTATGGGAAATAAGGAAGACCCTGAAAGTCTTTTACTGGTGGTGTACTATCCACAATTTTTAAAATAGAGAGTCCTGGACTTGCTAATTTTTCTCACTGTTGAAAATCAGGTTACTCACTTGATTTTTTGTAAGCTTCTGCAACTCCTTGAAGACAGTTTGACAAGCTCAAAATTAGAAAGGACTTACTGAAGGACACTGGTAAACGTGTGGAAAATACATGGAGGTTTTATCTGCTCTCAATGCAAATGATGAGTCCTTACCATTGACAGACACAACAGACTTCCCCATCAAACCTGCCATCATTTCCAGTTCTCCTAGATACCCTCAACATGAAGGGACAGCTCCTAAATTCAAATACAAAAGTTCTGAACACAGAGTCTATGAATGTGATATGGAGACAATCATATTGACATAGTTGCAGTGTTACAGCTGCAAAAAAGATTTACAAAAAGTGCAGTAGATATGCTTGAAAAGGTTTCTGGTAGGGCACATCAGTTAAATTAGAAACATTCTATAGGAAGGTGCTGATCGAGCTACAACTTTCGAGGAGAAACCATTTGCCTCAAAATAGGTGGCATTTCACTGTGATTATCTTGTGCTGATTCTTATTTGAACACCAGACTAAAAACCTAAACATGCATTCATCATTTTTCTTTGACATAACATGATCGTTCCATTACAGAAATAAATATGGGATGTCCACTTTGTGATATAATCTATACTGCTGCCTTTGTGAAAAGCACTTTTGAAATGCTTGTGTTCTGATTGACAAGAACTGTTTCTTCGTGCTACTCTAAAGTGTATCACTAGAGAGGAAGACCAGAGCCATGGAATAGTCACAAAAATGATAGCAAACCTCACTTGGTGGTGCAATACACTGATTTGCTTCAAGTTGTTTTGGGAAGATTCTTCCACAGCTGCAACCTCAGTGTGAATGGGCAGTCCTGTGCACTTGACTGAATCTAGATCTTATACTCAAACACTAAAGATTCATGACCTGTGTTGGTTACTTTCTTCTTGAAACCAAGAGTTATAAAGCTCAGCTGTTTTTAAGGGATGGGCCCTGATGAGAAGGGGAGTGACAGAGCAGCTTGGTGGACGCCAGGTGTCCAGCCAAGGTCAACCCACCACAGGTGGATGAGGATTTGGCTGGATGGTTGCATCCAGAGTGTAGTGGTCAATGGCTTAATGTCCAAATGGAGATCAGTGACAAGTGGGGTCCCTCAGGGTTCCATACTGGGACACGTACTGTTTAATATCTTCATCAATGACATAGACAGTGGGATCAAGGGCACCCCAAGCAAGTTTGTGGATGACACCAAGCTGAGTGGTACAGTTGACACACCTGAGGGACAGCATACCATCCAGGGGGACCTGGACAAGCTCAAGAAATGGGTCCATGTGAAACTCACAAGATTCAGCAAAGCCAAGTACAGGGTCTTGCACGTGGGTCAGGGCAACAACTGTATTGATACAGGCTGGGGGATAAAGGGATTGGGAGCAGCACTTCTGAGAAGGAGTTAGGGGTACTGGTGGATGAAAAGCTGGACACGTGCTGGCAATATGCACTCACAGCCCAGAAAGCCAACCATACCCTAGGCTGCATCAAAAGAAGTGTGGCCAGCAGGGCGAGGGAGGTGATTCTGCCCCTCTACTCACCTCTGGTGAGACCCCACCTGGAGTACTGCATCCAGCTCTGAAGCCCTCAGCACAGGAAAAACATGGACTTGTTGGAGTAGGTCCAGAGGAGGGCCACAAAGATGATCAGAGGGTTGGAGCACCTCTCCTATGAAAACAGGCTGAGAGAGTTGGGGTTGTTCAGCCTTGAGAAGGGAAGTCTCTGGGGCGACCTTATTGTGGCCTTTCAAAACTTAAAGGGAGCTTATAAGAAAGATGGAGACTGACGTTTTAGCAGGGCCTTTAGTGACAAGACATAGAGAATAATTTTAAACTAAAAGAAGGTAGATGCAGACTATATATTAGGAAGAATTTTTTTACTCTGAGGGTGGTGAAACATTGGCACATGTTGCCCAGAGAGGTGGTAGATGCCCCATCCCTGGAAACATTCAAGGTCAGGCTGGATGGGGCCTTGGCCAACCTGATCTAGTTGAAGTCCCTGTTCATTGCAAGGGGGTTGGACTAGATGACCTTTAAAGGTCCCTTCCAATCCATTCTATGATTCTATGAAATACAAGGACGATCTCCCATAGAAAAGGCTGGTATTTAAAAGTAGGAAATCTAACCAAATTAAGAGAAAACTCACGGCAGGTCAAAAGTAAGCAGGAAATCAAGAGAGCTAAAAAAGACTTTGAAGAGCACCTTGCAAATGATGCTTCATCTGAGAACAAAATTTTATTTAAACAGAAGAAAAAAAGGAAACAAACTCAGAAATTAGTAGGCCCGCTTGATGGCCATGGTGTCAAAGGGACACTGAGAAGCGATAAGGCTAGGGCAGATAAGCTTGATAAATTCTTTGTATTGATCTTAACTTTTAAAGATGCTGAGGAGGTTCCTGTAGTCAATGTATTCTTCATAGCAGACCAATTGGTGGAGCTACACTTATTTTAGGTAAATATACAGGAAGTATTAGACCAAAAAGATACGTCAAGATTTCCAGTGTGACTCTTATTTACAAGGAGGACTTCTATACTAGTAAGATATAAGAGTCGGAAGGAAAGATGAAGATCATGGAGTGCACAGCCTGTTGGGATACGGTCAGCAGCACTCCTGTAATGGGAAATCCTGCCTCACCAGCCTGCTGCTGCTCTATCATGGTTGCAGTAAGTGTATGGGTGAAGGAGACCCAGTGGATACAAGGAACGTGGGTTTTCAAAACACCCATGACAAGATTCTGCAGCAAAAGGTTATTAACAGTATGAAGTTGTTATGAATTTGGAAGGAAGGTCCTTCTATGAATTTAAAGCTGGTTAAAGGATAAGAAGAGCAGATTAGGGCTTAGAAGTTTTCAGGCTGGATAAGACTCAGCAGTGGGTCAGCATTGAGACCAGTTTTATTTGATATCTCATCAATGACCCCAAAAAGGGAACATGTGGTAGAATCTCAAAATGTAAGGATGGTATTAAAATCTTCCAGGTAGCCAAAAGCTGCATCAATGACACAGAATTACATCAGGCTTTCACAAAACTGAGTGGTCAAAAAAGTGACAGATGAGCTTTGGTGTAGATAAACATAAGGTAATGTATCCAGAGAAAAAGAATCTAAACAAAATCTCGTATAGTGCTGAACTCTAAAAAATCACACAGGCAAAGGAAAAAGTAAATGCAGAACTGCTACCCCTCAAATTCTGCAACACTAGAACTAGGGAGCACTTGCTGAAACTGAAAGGAGATGGACTTAAATCAGGTTAAAAAAAAAAAGTACAGCTTCTGGGACTTGCTGCCACAGGAGGCTTTGGAGGCAAATTATACCAGAATATTAAAAAATGCAAATTAATGGGCAACAGATCCAAAACAAATAGTAAATGAAGGAGATGGAGATGAGGCCCTAACATGCCAGCAGAACCATTTTAAGCACTGAAGGAAACCATGGAGAGAGGCCAGGCTTTTGTCTTCTCAAACAGTACCTCTTTATTCCAATGTCATAGACTGATCTGGTAGTGACCTATGCACGTATGATTGGCATTTCTTACATTCTTAGTTCTCGTAATCCAGTATTCTAAGGATTTACTAACCCCAGGAAGAGGAACAGTTCAAAAGGTAGGCAGGTGGATAAGGGAAGAGATGCTAAGTGCTCTTTAGGCAGCAGGGGGGAAACCTTGAACTCTAAAAATGTAAAATGCCAATAAGTACATTAAATATACTCATTTAATTACACATTGTCTCTAAAATTTATCCACTAAGGCCCTACTTGAAGGACAGAAAATCTGTTATGTGATGTCTCTTCATGTTCTCTCTCTCTCTTTTATCTGGGTGTTAAGTTATGTAATTACTGACCACTTCAAAAGCTAAACTTTCTGAATAATTCATACAACACGGCAACACGAGGCAAGGTTAGGGGAGCCTGTGGATATCTCTACATATCAAAAACCAGGCATAGAATTCTGATAAATAAAGGTATGGCCTTATATCTCAAAAAACACTAGAGGAAGATAAAATACACAGCTGGAAAAGGGAAAAAAACCAGAAACAACTGGCATTGCCCAGAAATCACTATTCTCTCAAGGATTTGGCACCATGGTAATTGGTAAAAAAAAATAACAAGTGCAGTTATTTTCAACTCACATAATTTTTAATTGGTTGACATGGCTAAATCCTTGACAGAATAATGAATTAAAGCCAAAAGCAATCTTTATCTGTCAGTTTGATTGCACACTCTTAACAGCAAAGTGATCCTATTGCCACAGTTCTAGTAATACATCAAAAATAGTGTTCAAAATAAAAGCTTCAGCTTTTTTTTTTTTCCTGTTCAAAATATAAAGCACCGCTAAATGTCAGGTGTATCAGCTTCTGCAGATCTGGTGCTTTGGCCCTCAAAATGCAGGGCGCTTAGCAACAACTCAGTATTCTGGACACAGGACTGGGAGATGGGGAACTCATTCAACTCTTTGCTTCCATATCAAATCATTCTGGTCTTTAAAGTCACTCAGAGCCTTGACCTTACTTCTGCTGCAACCAATGGCACAGCCTCACAATGGTATAAAATACAGATCTTAACTATTTTTCATGTGTAATGCAGAAATAAAAAAAATATACCATGACAAATGCCTCAACAAGAAGAAGGAGCAAATACTCGGTCACAACTTTTACGTTTAATATTAAGAAATTATGATGTTGATGACATCATTAGGGGCTATGATTCTTTCATTTTAACTTTTATTACCACTTGAGTAGTACACCATTAGCAGGTAGTGAATTGCTGAAAGAAAAATTAAGAGAACTGAACTGTTTGAAAACTCCAGCACACTGGCAGTACTGGGTTGCTTTGCCTTTAATTTGTTGCCATGTTCATGAACCTGACAGTGTGATGATCCTACAAAGCAGATGAGTGTTTTTTCTACCATATCAAAATGGGCAGAGGGAGACTTCCAGATTTATCCCCAAGACGCCGGTGCTTTTGACACCCAATACTGAGTACTGAAAACAGGAATGGAGCTACATGAACTTGGTTAGGTTAAGTTCTCTTCATTAGTGAGGAAATCTAGCTGATTTTGTAGGGACATGGACCCAAAGTCTCTGCAAACTGGTTACTGTTTCTCAGTGATGGAGATGGGTGCCTGCAGTTGAGAAAGGGAAAAAAAAACCCTTCACCTACTTCTGTCATGGGACTTATCATGTGCAAAGCTACATGGAAAATTAAGTTCTCTTACATGCCTCTCACTCTGCAAGACCTTCAGAGGCATTGCAGGCAAGTGAAGAAGACATCATTGCTGTTATTTCTCCTTTAAAAGTCTTCCACGATGCTCAGAAGCCTTGTACATGGAGGACTGGGTAAAAAGACCCAGACTGACTTTTGTTTTATTTTGTGCCTTTTTCCTGATAAAACAGAGATTTGACTGTGGTGACCAAACAGTAGTATGATAGCTACCAGTGATATCACCTAAGAATTCTGTATGTGATCAAATTTTGATACTTTAAAGAAAGAGGAATAAAGAAACACCAGCCAGAAGCACGATCTCAAACCATAGTTTTGGACCCTGGATCCCTCATGGCTTGACAAACGTCTGCTAGAAATGTGGGCTGTGAAGGGGTAGCTCATCAGATATCAGTTCAGATTCTGACCTTTCTGCCCCTACATCTCTTTAAAGGCATTGTTTATGGCTTCTCCAGTGAAAAGACAATTGCTTTTTTAAGCTAAAAAGTTCTGGGTGAAAGTCAAGCTGATGGGTCTCAGAGCCACGTCATTAGAAAGCTTACTACAGAATTTAACACTGATGTTAGCCTAAAATTACTTTCCTTCTTGTCACTAGAGAGCAAAAGATTAATCCCATGACAGGCTTAGAGATGAAGAAAATGTTAACTATGCCAGAATTCCTACAGGGTTGACAGATAAACTTTCGTCAGGTCTATCGTAAATACTCTGAAGTGAGGGTTGTTCACATGCTACTGTAAGATATCTGCAAAGATAAATAGAAAAACAAAGCAGTGTTATTGAGAGTTTTGTCTCATTTTCATGCTCTGATAAAACATGGACCTCCAGCTACAAATCTTCATTGATTTTAATTAGGTTTTACAGGTAACAGTCAGCTAAGCAATTGCATCGGTACTGCATACCTGAGTAGTAGATTATATTGCAGTTGGAGCTCAGATTTATCAGTGTCTATGTGCAAAATGTTAGCCCGGGGCAATGAAGTCAGACTGTAATAGGAAACATACAAGGAAAATAAAAGCTCTCTTCTGTCATGCCTTTAACCTGTCATTCACAGGAAACGCCAGACTTCCCTCAGCTATGTCATTACAGTGGATCTTCTGCCACATCCTTGGCAAGCTCTTTCAGTTCTTTCAGGAACGAAATAAGCAATAAGGCAGCTGTTGCTGCAGCTCTCTTCTGGCAGAATTCAGGCTTCCAGTGGTGGTTTGAAGATTCTTTCCCCTAACTGATACTCCTGGTTCTTTGTTTGATATTTCCTTTTTCTTCTCCTCCCTACCTTGAACATCAAGGAGGACAGGTTTTGTTCTCCTTTCCTACTGTTCTTTTTTCTTCTTTGTTTGAGCTGAAGCATAACTTCTCTTGCCCCAGGCAGAGTGGGGCAGGACCACAGAGCCAGGCCAGTCCAAGCAGAGCTGACCCGGTGCCGGGATCAGCAGCTGGTAGGAAGAAGCTAAATGACGTGTTTGTGTTTCTGTAATTCCCTTCATCATAACCTTGTCTTGACTGCACAAGCCTTTGCTGCTCTAGCTGTTCTTCAGGGTGTTCTCTGCCTCCATCTATTTTCTCTTAGTTTTCCCTGTTTTGGGAGCTCCAGAAGCGCCACATATTGAGTGCCAAACAGGCTGCTACAGTACCCAAGGAAATTCAGGCAGAGCTCAGGAGTGACCATCCCATACAGCCCACACGGTCTCCCAGTCAGACTTTCTAAAGCTGTCAGCACAGCAGCTGCTAACATTTCCCCTCCCCAAGAAAAGGGCAGATCTTATATGTAGGCTCATCATTACTGTATCTAAACACAGGAAGAAATTGCTCTGAAAGACTCTGTTAGGGTAGAGAAGGACGGGTGCCGGTAACACAACCTGTAGAGCCACATGGGTGGGATTTCTTTTGTGGGAAGTCCTACAAACTGTCATTTAGGACTACTTGCTCCTTCTAGAGTATAGAGAGCCATTTTGTAGCTCTACAGACTACCTATAGCAGCAGTATCAACTTACGTGGATTTTGCCCCTGATTCTTTTTTCTCTTATTTTTTTTTTCCAATCCTCTAGTTGCTAAATTTCTTCACAGATGTTATTCAGTCATTTCCTTACCCTTAACAGACATTTTTAATGTGTTAATTCGTACTCACATGAGGCTACAAGTAGGCACTCAGTGCAAGAAGTATCTATGAAATGCCATCTGGTAGAGGGGTAGAGGATGTGCAGGTGTTTTGGTCTAATCTATCTTGGACCATGTGCCAGAGAGGCCCTTCCCAGAGGTTATCCTGTCTCTTTTCAGATGTTTGGAACTACCTGCCAGTCCCCTTTCTCATATCCCTCTCCAGCCAACATATACAACTCTAATAGACTCTGAGTTTGTCTGGGTATGGTACACACTTTCAGGAGGTCCCCTATAATATTTAGGTTTGTTTGTGGATGAAACTGAAAGGCACTGTCTCCCCAAAGACCCTGCAAATAAGTGTTTATCTGGATTAAATTATGCTAACTAACCTGATGCTTCCCTGAACCTTTGAAATTTTCAGGGCTGGTGAATGCAGATTAAGAGAAACAACCCCAACAACCCCATGCTTTCCTCTATAACATATGCCAAAGCGTAAGCCTGCTTTGGTAAAATTGTTCTGTAGTTATCATTTAAATTATCTGTGACCAACCATTTTGCCCCAGCAAGATGAATGCCTGTCCATCACTGGAAATAGAATTTATTGTGGCAATTACTCAAAAGAGAAAAAACTTGTTGCATGCACTGACAAGTGTGTTCGTGGCACATAATCCTTACACAGCACCTTCTGCTCAAATTCTTTAGGGGACTAGATTCTACACTGGCAAAGTCTCTGGAGTAGGGCTGGGCATCCCCATCATTTAGGTTCTTACACAAGAAAACAGAGCGTCACTCAAGTCTCAAAAAAATATTTGTATTGACTGAAATAGCACCGTATTAGCTAGAATTATTGTACTTCTCCATTTCATGCCAGTGGAAAGACAAATCTTGGGATCAATTGGTAGAAACCAGTGTTTCCAAATTCAGTATGCTCATAATTTAGGAAGCAGTTCGCCTAATTCTAAAATAAAGATCCAGTTTTTAACAGACAATGCACCCCAAGATCACTATAGCAAGAGCCTGGATAATTCAGATAACAGCTACAGAGCAGATACCTAAACTTAGGTGAACTGAATCTAATTCCTTCTTTCACGTAATATTTTCTTCCGTGGACCAGCAATGCTCTCCTAGGAAGGATTATTGCTGAGAAGGTGGCAGGAGCTACACATCAGGCATCTTTTTCTGTCTCTTATCTCCCGTACTGATTCAGGGTATAAATGTTCTTTCCCCCCACGATCTCTGGTTTCAACATCACAAATGAATGAGGCTGAAATGTAGACCGAATCCTTCTGGCTTGCTACCCTGTCGAAAGATACCCATGAGCAAGTGAGAGGTATTGTAGTGTACATTGCAGAGGAATGGCAGAGGAATGAAGCCTTAAGGATACTAAGGGGTGAAGATAACAAGAAACACCTTTCTTGATGGAATTACATTTGGTAAATAAATAATTTCTATTACTTGGTGCACATGACACCAGAATTGTCAAGACTTCTTGAGGTCAATGTGCCTGTATATGTATTTAAATCTCATACCATAAAATCAGTGACAATAATATCTCAGTGGATAGCTTCCTCTAAAACAGTACCACTCAATAATACAATATGCTTGACTTTATGATCAGAAAGTTCAGTGAATTGGATCAGCAAATCTTATCACATCTGACCTTTGGTTTGTCTTCTTTAAATACTAATGTTAATTTTAAATAAAATAATTTTTATTCTTCAGCCAGGCTTTCTTAAGGATGGTCATACCAAGGGATTTCTTTTATTTAATTTGGATCAAAATCTGGATGAAACTAGTTCTCTTCTTGCACTTGACTGACAATAAGTTTGAGTCACACTCTTCGGGTGTCAGAGACATTTGTCCACCTTGCCTTTGTATCATGCAGGATCATATTACTTCTTTAATATATTCAAACTTCTTGCATTCCTTGGTTCATGATATTCCTCTCATGTACAAAGACACTCAAGCCTTCGTGACACTGACTGCTCCCACTACCTTCATATTCCACAGCAGATTTTCTTTGATAATGCTTCTTTTTCACTGTACTACGTGTTTATTTTCCCAGTGACTCATACTTTAGACTACACATAAAATATCTTCCCACACTGCGTATATGGCCTGTCAAAAGCTATCGTTTGCATCTCTACTTGAACATGCAACATACCTTTTGATGGCCTTTAATTTTAAAGGTCTGTGTGAAGTTTTGTGACAACTGAAATATAAACATATGTTTAATGTTGTTTTCTTGGTTGGTTAAGCCTTGCTTCCATATCCTGCTAGAGCTTTCAACTGGTCTTGAGCCAGCAGCCTGTCTCAGGAAGGAAATAATAGATTAAATTAGAGTTCACTCCCAGATAAATTAACTGCATTTTATGTTGAACAGCAAATCTACATCAGTTATTCATTATCTAAATTCAAACATATTTTAGAAAGTTCTGAACGACAAAAGATTTTGCAACAGCCAAGGTTTCTGCAATTTCTTACCAGGAGCTTGGTAACTATACCAGATTTATGTTTATAGTCCTTGGCCTGAGAATCAAACCCAGGTATCTTGCATTGAGGCAGAAAAGACCAAAATGTCTCAAGAAGAATCTCATTTTCTGCCCTCTTTGGTTACAGCAGTGATAATATCTTCCACGTCCTGAGCCAGCTGTGGGAGCTGCAACCTCCTGTGGTGGGTACCAGGATGCTCAGACCCCACCTGCTTCCCAGACTTATTTTGTCTCTGCCGTCTCCACTGGCTGCCAGACCCATTGGCCATGCCAGCCTTACGGTGACAGGGATACCAGGGACTGTGGCCTTTTCAGGGACTGCACAGCCACCCACCTAATACTGGCACTCCTGCGTGAGCTAACCAAAGCTTCAGAGGTTGTTTCTAGTCACACTGTTTTGCGGGACTGAATGCATTCAACTGCAGGGAAAAATAATGGGAGAAAATTTCATTTAAGTTTGTATCTCTTTTCATCATTCCTTCACAAACCGAAATGGAGATTTAATGATTCTTTACATGAACAGCCGTGTGGGGTCCTGAATTATAGGAGCGGGCTAAGAAATGGATCTGAAAAATAATGGCATTTCAACAGATGGCTCCCGATGTGTAATTATCAATATACATAATGTGCGGTTTTTGTGCGAGGCCTGGTTATTGGGCTCGTCCTAGCTGTTTATATGTATCGTGTGTTTCCCAGGTGCCTGCAACTACTATGACTCAAAGGGCAGAGAACAATAAAAATGTCTATTTAAGAGCATAGCCACTCCAGACACTAATGGGCCTATGAGAGTCTTTGGCAGGCACATCTATCCAGCACTGAGAGCACCAAAAACGAGCATGGATGACAAGAATGGATTTAGCTGCCAGCTACATTTTACAAGGCCATTCATTCTTGCGAACACCTAAGACTTGTAACATGGTTTCCAGCTGTGCAAAGTAATTAATTATAATAGAACACAAATAATAATCTGTCGCTCCTCACTCACAGTAATTTTCACTTTCTAAAACCCGGGTGCGCCCAGTTTGTGTGGTTACTGCAAATGATGTTTAATATCCAACAGCGGGATTTAGATGAACAAACAAAACAAACAAACAGGCGGTTTAACTGAAGGGGTGGTAGATGCTGACGCGTCATGCAGAGTAAGAACTTCAGGACAGCCGGCGCCCAGCCTGCTAGGACAAATATTAAGGTGCCTCTGCACAAGCGGCTTTGCAGGCAGGGACAAGGCAAGGGAGCCCAGCCAGGCGGTGAGTGCTCCATGGTATTGCAGGGAGCAACAACAAATGCTATTTAGACCTTAGGTTCTTCAAGGAAAACTTCTCCTCTGAGCCCTAGGGTAGTAGTTTTAGAGGTCCCCTCTGGTGCTGGCACAACATAAGGCTTTACTGCAATGGAAGGCAAAGTCCCTTTGCAGGGACAGAGTCATCAGGAACATGAAGAGCCCACCTCTGCCAGCCACAGCTTGGTAATTATCTACCTGGTTTCATCGTAAGGGCAGCAGGATCAAGAAACCCACAACTCACCACAGTGCTAGAGAGGGGAAAACAACCAACAAAAACCTCAACCCCCTCCAAACCTGAAGGAGGTGTTTGAGAAAGTGAAGTGAACGTGACACAAAAGACAACTTTGAGAAAAGACAACTAAAGGCAGGATTTATGACTGCACCGAGAGAGGTCATACAGTTACAAGCCTCAGGCATTACGGTTCTGTATAAAGAATATGGATCTGTCTGAGGAATATCCTCAAAGTACAATAAAGCAAAAGAAAAGAAAAGAAACAAGCACCAAATTGATCATCAAACATTACAGTCTGGATCTGTGCTCACTTCACCATGGCTGAGCAGCTCAGCATCTCACAGCAGGCTTATTGCTATGTTTCCTCCATAAGGGAGACGCTGCAAATCTTCTGATTTCTGAAATATATTTCTGCTCTGTTTTGTTTTAACAAACAGAAGAAGATTATATGTTTCACTGAGCCAGGATGCAGACTTTCCCTTTCTGATGAGGTCCCCACTGTTTCAGCTCTTCCTTTCATACTGATATCTTATCCAACAGTTTCTGGGACCCCTGCTGTGAATCTACAAGACCTTCTCTTTGGGCTCTTCCCTGTGTAATTTTTGATATTATAAGTTTAGAAAAACTGAACTCAAATGCCTCTTCCCTCAGTCAGTGGTGCTCCTTCCTTGAACGCACACATGCTGTTGCAGAAAGTGTAGTCCTTAGGGGTTGCACCAAGCTTTGGAGCACAAATGAATTAAAAAAATTGGTCCGTCTGCAAAGAAAATGTGGGCAAAGTAAAAGACATTGTCCTGATGAACAATGCACAGTGATTAGGGTTGATCCAGGAAGACAACAAGGTCACGTGTGTTAAATAATCTATAGAAAAATGGCAGTATAATAGTTATCAGACAAACTTTTGGGAAAGTTGGATTTAAAACTCAGGAATGCAATTTTCTTTCCTCTCTAAGCAGGTGTTTACTGAGACTTTGTAAATATACATAGTAACTCTTGCTATATAGGCTGACGTCTTCACTGGAGGTTTCCCCAGGCAACTTCACATGAAGTGTCATCAAGAGCTTACCTGGCTTCACTTCTTTACAGTTCTTCATGTTTTCGGATTCAACTTTGAAGTTCTTTTTGATGAGAACCTTTGAGAATGACTGTGTCTGTCTTTAGGACTGATTTTCAGTTCCATAGCATACAACGAACCACCTTCATTGACCATGACTTGTAGGGGTAGATAACGCTTTGCAGTGCGCAAAGGGATGGAGACCACTGTCCCCAAGCCACGGGGTATTTTGCTTCTCTCTGGTGTGCTTCCTACTCTCTTAGTTTTGGCATCACAAGTGAATGTGATCCACAAAAGATTAGCCTCTGCCTTCTTTTTAATGAGATGCATTCACAGACGCAGTAGGCTCATTTGCAACTTTAACAAGGAATTCTCACTTTCCTGCTCTGCATTTGACTTCTGGTGGGGATGTGAACCTCATTTACTTACTTGTTACACAGTTTTATGGAACTAATCGTTATTCCAATCAACAGACCCACTTTGCTCTTGTATTTTTTGGGTGTCAGAACGGCTATGCTATTAGTCACATCCTCTACTCTTGCCACTATACCATACATCCAGTGCATTTTCCCCCTTTCTTTTTACTTACACAACAGTATGAATATATCTGTTCCTGTAAAAAATATATAGTTTGCTAGTACTTTGCAGATTAATTTTCCTTTTGCCTTTGCTTCAGGTTTCAAACTCCTCTCCTCAATTTATGACAGGATATCAGAAAAATGTGGATGGCAGAGCATTGCAATGACTACGCAGCATGTGTTGTAGTGTGCACATGGCACTGCCCTGCTCACCCCTTTTCTTGGGTTCCCTTCTCTTGCTTCTTAAGTGAGGATAAATCCTTTTCTATATCTTCAGGGCAAGTTGTGTCTTCTGATGCTACTCAGTACATTAATCCTGGGTTTTAGGATCTTGACACTGGAATAACCAAGGGTTATTGCTTTTCTTTTGATACAGGCAAAAAAAAAAAAAAAAAGCCTTTCCCTGCAGAAAGCAGGGCTATACTGTAGAATTAAGTTTCTCTGGAACATTGACAGAGTGGTGACCACTGGATGGGAGCTTGCAGAGCTGATTCATTCCCAGTTGCCCTTCCACAGCAGCTGAGATGCAGCTGAAGCAACCTGGAGCACTGTTCCTTATTTACAGCACATCCATTGCCTCCAGGGAACAGAACACGCTCTGCAGGTCTTTTAGCATTACCACCATGCAAAACCAAACCTAGCTGGGTGTTCCTGCTGCACACATATGTTCCTTTACTCACCCGACTTGGGGTACTTCTGTGTATTAATGTGCTGAATAAGTCAGTGTGATTTCTGCTTTGTTTCTATGCATGCTAGAAATGTCAGCTTCCTGTGCCCATTGCTGTGGACACTAGTAGCAGTTTTAGTGCCCCTGGAAACATTTCTGCATTACCTAAGCCTGTATCAGTGAAAGGCGGCTGGCTCAAGGGGTCTGTGCACATAAGATCCCTGCAGGATCCCTCTGATCTGCTCTGTGAATATTCCCTTCATTTTCTGAGCCTCCAGAGTTGGTAGGCATCAAAGACTCAGTATAACAAACGTGAAAAAATTATTTCAGTACATTTTTATTCTTATTAACAGTAACAAATGGGGAAAATCACTCCATTGTCCTGGCTTCTTGTCTTCTTTCTTCCATACCATGCCACAGCTTTTCTGCCTTTTTCACCCTATAGAAGTCAGTTTGGGACATCAATATCAGGGGCTGGTAGCATAAGCTGAAGACCACTTCAATTTTAGGTACTGCCCTTGATCCTTAACAGTAACTTACTGATTTCTGGAGTGTGACTGTTCCAGGAGAGCCCAGTCTGTCCCCATCATGTCAGAAGGTGATGGGAGACTTTGGAGCGTCTGGCACCAGTCTGAGCTGTAGTGTCTGGGAGGAAGATTTCTTCTTGTTCACCAACATTTCAGGAGCCAGTCCACTGTATAAAACCTCCACAATGCTTAAAGAGTTGACCTTTCCTTGGCTGTGGCGGCAGCCTCTTACAGATACCCAAATTCCTGCTCAGCTAGGTAAAATTGTGCAGTTCCGCTTTGTAGCTCAAGTCGCTCATTTATATAAAAATATAGTCTCATTTATTCTGTAAAACCCAATACTGAGCCAGGCTGGGATGATATTTGTTTCTCAGCAATGACAGAGAAGAGCGCTTCCCTCTGTTCCAACATCAATTTAACCTGGCCGGCACCTGGAGCTTTGGCACGGTTATCTTAAAAAAGCTTTTCATAAATCACAGCAATATGGAGAGAAGGTATTTCGCTATGTGTTATTATTAGCCTGGATCATACTTTTGTGAATCATGAAGGAAAATAGAAATACAGCTGGCTAAGCATTGCCCTTTAAATGTCAGGACAGTGTGTGTGCATGTGTGTGGGTGTATATATTTATCAAGATTTAAATTTTAATTCTCTGATGTTTTCTTCACACTGTGGATTTCAGATGAGGTTATTTATAATATGCCCAACCCATGGTTAGTCGTCAGGAATAATTCCAGAACAACTAGGTGGGCACTTAACTGTTTTGGTTTCTCTGAAGCACTTTTCTGGGTTTTGCTGTTTGCCTACCTTACATACACAATGAACTAGACTTTTCATAGTGAGAACTTTAGTCTCTGAAATACCTGCTTGGGATTCACCCCTGAGCTTTGTGTGTTGATAAAAAACAAGTGCCTGCTTGAGTACTGGATCTGAACTTTTTGCCAGCTTCCCTAACAGCCTCAAGTATAATATAGCTTCATAAGTTCAGGTTAGGATGGGTGATCATTTACCTTAAAGCTTTTAAGAACGTCTGGTTGTGAAAGCTTCTGTCTTTCTATGCAACATAGACTTTCCATGATGGCCTTTGGAGACACGATGCTCTCGGTGAGACTTGCACAATAGGATTTCCATGTCTGTAATATGGGTGAAGAACAAACACTGCAGATGGGCATACTCTGCAATCCCAATCACCAGATCAAGGATTTTAGAGCATCGCAGACTCTGCATTCCCCACCAGCCACCGTTACTACCTGGTTAGATTCTCAGACCAGCAGTTGGCCTTTTTTCACAGTTTTCCATGGAGGAAAAAACTCCATTATTTTGTGCTAAAAAAAAATTCTTTTTCTTAAGGCTAAGTACTTGATGTCACTATTGGAAAAATATCTCCTTGGTCCTTAATATGATGCCTTACAACCCGAACAGTTTTTTTGGATCTCTCACAGATCAAAAGTAAATAGGCAGGTAGGTATTTTATGATGAACTTGTACAATTGCTGCCATGTATCACCAAAGAAATTTTTGATTCAACTATACAAGGAATTTACAGAATCATGTAGACTGAAAGGGACATCCTGAGGTCATCTTGTCCAACCTGCTGGCTCAGGCAGCATCAGCTAGAGCAGGTTGCTGGGGACCGTGTCCAGATGGGTTTTGAATATCAGGTTTCTTCAGATGGAGACTCCACAACAAATGAAGAATTAAAACTAGAAGCAGCAAGTTGGACCAGAATCTAACTCCTTCCTCTTCTGTCACACCTTCTACACTACAACACAAGAAAGAAAGAGAGAAGATTTCCTCTGTAGATTCATTTAGATTAAGTAATTTTCCTTGTCTTGTGACTGACTTGCTGCTCTTTATGAAAGTTATCTGTTTCAGCAGTGGAAGAAGTTGTTTTCTGTATATAAATCTGTGTGGATGTTTAAACTTGTCATGTGTTTCAGAATCCTTTGGGATGAAAGGTGCTATATAAATGTAAAATACTCTGTTATTATTTATTATTTCTCTACACATGGTAAGGGCTCCTGGTATGTTCTGTCTGTTGTAGTTGTTGTGATGGTGTTATGTGACCTGGCATTGCATCTTGCCATAGCACACAAAGATTTATTGCAGAAGAAATTAGATTAACACCCATCCTTCATTTTTCTACTCCCATAGTATTTTACATTAGGTGTATCTAACCCTTTTCTTTCCCATCCTTATTTTGTGAGGTGTGTGGAACTAATGTTCTCAGAGAAATTAATTTGTCTTCTGTGTTTTCCCTCAGTTTTGCTCAGTGCCGTGCTGAAAAAACTGTCAGGTTATTCCAAATAGTACATTTTTGCTGTGTTTTGCTTGGGGATCCACACTGATGCACTAGTTTCTTGCAAAGAGAAGGAATAAAAGAAACAATAGACATTTTTATCTGGGAAGGAGTAAACACATCGGGATATCTTCTGGGTTTTGTCATCCCTGGTGCACATTAAGCAGTCCGTCTCTATGCCTGCACGTGTGTGTTACAGAGGAAACCTCACCCATACTGGTTTATATTCTCGTCCCACCTGTAAACTACTGCTACTTACATTTTCTGTGAAAGCTCAACCTTGCCTAGCATCTGAGTAAAGCAGTCAGTGGGATGTTACAAACCTTTTTTTTTTTTCTTTCCCCATAAGCTTCCTGTCTGTCTTAAGTCCTTTTTTGGTGTTTCACATATTTTAAAAATATTTCAAGAACTACTGTTCATTCACCCACTAGTGCCTGTCTACCACCCCTTGCAGCAGATGTATCATGCCTCAAAGCACATGGGATTAAATGGTTAGGCACTCCGCTGGGGCTTGCTCCAACAATGAAATTTTGTGCCAGCATCTGTAGAAAGCAATGAGGTAGTTGGCTTTCTCAGCCTGATCCAGTGAAGAAAAGGAGTAAGAACACCAAGTTATTTTAAGCTATGGTCATAAATGAGTTGCAAGAGATTATAGTCTTTTTGGTTGAAAATTACAATTTTGAAAATTTCTAGAACTACAACAAAAGCCATCTTCCTTCAATGAGCTTTACACTTTTGCTTATTTTAAAAGTGCTATAAAACTCTTATTTTCTTTGAGCTCTTTCTCCTGCAATTTTCAAAGACATCAGATAGGGTAGAAAATAGGTTCTCTTCTAAGTAGTTACAGATGTTCAGACTTTGCAGTAATACAAATACCAGGATAGAACCAGTTTTATATTTGGTGGACTGGTGACATTTACAAAAAACAGCAATGAAAGAAGGGATTGAACGTGAATTGTTGCTGTTTCACAGTGTATACATGGGAGTTGTGGTAGGTTTGTTATTTCTTTTTCAAGCACTATTGCTATTCCAGTTTGGAGCTGAACTGTGAAGTTTGGGAAGAAATCGGTGCACAAGATATGTTCTCCATACGGGTATGATACCCACTGACAGAGAAAACCCCAATTCTATATTAGAAAGAGTTAAATCTTTGGAGGAAAAAATATTATGTGCAGAGCATGCAAACACCTCTTATAAAACTTCCAAAATAGATTATTTTTTTGTTAGATTCTTTGTCAGAATTTTTCTGTAGAAGTTTCTCCATGCTGGTTTGCTGAATTCAGGACATTCCCTAATGATTTGTTGTTTTACAAGATTTGATTTCATAAATAGTTGAAAGGAATCATTCAGAAATTGCAGGATTGTGACTTTTTTTTTAGAAAGGAACACCACACTTTTATTTTTAAAATGTGCTTTTTATTATTAATATTAGTATTATTGTGCATAAAATTATTTTATTTGTTTAGATCTTATTCGGAAAGCTCAGATTTCCAATGAAACAGGAAATATTCATATAGAGGTCAGGAGCATTCTAACTGTTTTTCTCTTTAAGAGGTGCTTCTGAGGAGGGGGAACAGTTTTATCCACCAGACATGACATTTAATTTGACAATATTAAATGCACCAATCTTATTTAAAAATTAAATGCAAACCTATCAGTTTTTAACACTGCATTTTGGATTGTGCAGCAGTATTATACATCTGTTGGGAAGCCCTTTAAAATATTTAAGAATTTTTCCCATCAGATGAAGGGCATTAATGACAAATTACCTGTCTCAGTGTAAATATAGTCTTACTTCAGGAGAATTTAGGTTCCAAAATGCAATTTTCAGTAGCCAAACCCTGAGCAACGACATGGATGAAATTTCCTGAATCTGCATTTTCCAGGCAAAGAAGAAATTTCCTGAATCTGCATTTTCCAGGCAAAGAAGATGCNTGGATGAAATTTCCTGAATCTGCATTTTCCGGGCAAAGAAGATGCCTTTATTTCTTCTTGTGAAGAACATCCTAGGAGTGTTTATCAGCTGAGGTGTTACCATTCCCATAGTCAATTTTCATGACCTATCACAGTTGTCATTATTATGGCAGGAGATTCTGCATCTATGATTCACATACATATCTGATGGTTACAGTTCTGCTGAAAAAAAAAAGAAGCATGAAAATGAGGCCTGAAAATTGAAAAATGGGTACTGGTGTGCTGGGGTACGTTATATCAAGTCTTGTATATGCCATCATTTAATGGTTTTTACAGATCAGAAATGCCTGTGACACCCTTATAGCTCCTTATGAAATGCACTCCAGTGGAGTTGGTCTTCATGGACTCATGGAAAGAATAGAGATGTGTGACCAGAAGAATGTGATTGTAGCCCTCTGTAAGGGCAGAATTTGCTCCTTATAGATAAAATAATGGGAAAAGGAAGACGTTGGGTGACATCCAGGAAGGGTCTTTCCTAGAAGGTGTGAACTGTGGTATCACCAGAGCCACATTCTGGAATAGGCATCTCAAGAGCTCTTTGAAGGACTCATTGGTAGTCCTGGAAATCTTCAAGCACAGAAGTTAGTGAGGATACGGGTCAGGTGCTGTGTTCCCAACTCTTTCTGTAAATACTGCTCAGGGCAGTACCCTTTATGTCACACACATTCTAAAAAATAAGTATGTGTATCCATAATTCCTTTATGCTCTGAGAAAGAACATCAAAGTCAGGGTGGAGAGTGTATTATGAGATTGAAAGAATGCTTAATGCTGGGCATTTACTAAAATTATACTTTTGAAGGGTGTTTTTCTTTTCATTTTCTTCACACATGTTGGCATAGGCTCTAAAACTTTGAACAGTGGCATAATTATTTCAGGGCTAGAGCTGTTTGTGAATACCGGGGGGAATCCATTTATTTTCTGTTAAACTTACCGAAAAAGAAGCGGAGTGCTCTGTTGTGCCAGATCAGTCTGTCACAGTCCAATCTGAGCTTGCGTTCAAGGGGAATCCTCCAACACTGGATGTAAACAACATCTGCCACTTTGCTATGATTACTACACAAAAATTCAGGCCAGTTACTCTGTAGCTGCTTGAGGCCACAGCTCTCCTGATTGCCAGCCAATGAACTAGTTAGGGCTTATTAACGTGTTTATATTGGTTGTGAATGTCCTTCTGATTCGCCCTCTGTGCGAATTAGTCCAAGACCTGTGAAGGTCTTTGAAGGAAGGCTGCATCAAAACCACAATCCACCTACTCATGTGAAAAGCTTGAAAAATGCGGTGATCTGGATTTGCTTTTGTAAGGCATAATGTATACTAAATCAGCTGTGGTCTTGTGGGTGAAAAGCATTCTGTCATTCTCCATCAGCTTCATGCTTTATAAAAAAGTTTGAGATAGAGAAAAAACAGAAGAACCACACAGCTTTTTAATCTTGATTTAAAAAAAAACCCTCAGACTGAAACTCCATCCCTTGTTCCTCATCCTAAACCGTCTTCTTATTCTGCTTTTAAAATTTCATACTGCCTTTCACAGTAGAAAATAATTGTATTGAAAATTTGTAAGGAATTTCTCTTTTGCTGAGAAAGAAAAGCTGCAGAACCATTTAAAAGAAATTAGCATTTTAAACACAGTTTTATTCTGACTTGTATATTACAGACTGTTAAGGAACTTCAGTTAAATACCGTGATGGAGGATAGCTACGCAAATTGCCTTAAAATCTAAATAGCTGATATCAATATTTGTTAAAGATACACTGTTCATGCTGTCGGTGTAACAGGACTTCCAATTCCTATTGCAGGTTAAAGTTGAGCTCATGCTGAATAGCTTAGTAACTTTCAATACGGTAAGAAATGCGAAAACCCACAAATTTCTTAATGACAAAACTTGCTGGCAAGGCTGAATTGCTACAAAAATATTTAAAACTGGAAAATCCAACCTTTTGCAAATTTTTTTGCCCTGTTTCTCCTCTCATCTCTTGTGTGCCAATGCCTATCCCTGGGCTGCCTCTGAGCAGCAATAACAGGTTCTGAAATCTGTTCCAGCTTCTGACTGGTGCACCTAGGACCTTTTCATAAGTGATAAAGAAGGCCCTGCTGTGTCTGCAGCATTTTCTCTTGCTTACCTGGGTTGGGCTATTCAGTCTACATGATGATACCCAAAAGTGTCACTTTCTCTGGGTCTTGGTGAGATGATAATTTGGCTGTCTTCCTGTTGTATTAAGATCTCAGCCTAGAGGGCCATTAACTTTTTGAAGCTGAATGCCGCCTGACTTTCTTTTGTCATTTGGAATTACTCTTAGGATCCACTTAGTCTCTCCACTGTCAGCTTCAATGAGATCAACTTTGTTCTGGTTATGAAAGCCCAAATTAGAAATCTCGGTGCTCTCTGAGTCTGAAAACTCTAGTAGAGAAACATGCTAATAGCGTGACTGAAAAGCAGAACTTATGTGTTAAACAACTGGTTCGGTTGTTTCACTTGCTTCCATGAATGCGATAGTGCTGAAAACAGTATACTATAATCATTTATTTTGTTTGTTTTCCTGACATTTTCACAAAGTAGAAAGTTTTCATTCATAGCACGTTTATTAGTGAAGACTTGAAACTTTGCGCAACTGGTATATGGTTGGCTGTTCGCCTTTTGTCTAAAAAATCATCTTGCCACTTTTTCTATGAAATCACATCTTAGCATCAATCTGACACAAAATTTGAGATGCTCACTCCCATTTGGAGTGCTCTAATTCCCAAACTGCAGGAGCACATGCAGTCAGCCTGGATTTGGAGCGTCACACAGAGTTCCTGTTTCAGACGAAGAAGAGCAAAGACAGCGAGGCAGGACCGTGAGACTGCTGACTGGTGCAGCTGAGGTCTTCATCAGGCAAAGAAACAAAGTTGATGAAGTCTCTCGGGGTTTTGAGTGCTCTTTTTCTGGAACTCAGCTACCAAGGTTTTGGTGCAGGAAAACCTGCTACATTTCCCTATTGTGCTTTCCCTAATATATGTTCATGACCGTTTAAAATGACATACAGGTCCGTACACGGGTGTAATGATGTATTTGGAGTTTAGGATTATCCCATTGCTGACACCAGATGACTGAGGAGGAACGGAAAACCTGCTATTTGACTCCTTTTTTTTTTCTTTTTTTTATAAAAGCACTTTTGATAATTATTTTTACAGCCTTATTTGGCCTCCCAGGAGCATCGCAAAGACTAGACTAGGAGAGGATGAAAATGGTTTCTTAGACTTTACTCTGTTCAGATTTATTCTGAATGCTGCAAGACTGCAAGTGCCTGGAGCTTTGCACTGTCAGCAGTGGACAGAGATGATCTGGGGTAGCCTCTGGCATTGGTAGACCCAGTTTCCTTCCCAAATTGCTCACAACTTAGATTACAAAAAGGAAGCACTGTTATGCTAATTTTGTATATGGGGTACTGAGGCACATTGCAAAATTTATCAAAGTGTCTCTGTGGTTGAGATAGGAATGTTAAAAGTCCCAGTCACAAGAATTTCATTAGTTCGTTAATTACACAGATGTGTAAATACACACAAAAATCCCTTCATGGGTTCAGCAATTGACTTAGGACTTTCTGAATTTTGAGAGTTTTTATTTCAAGAACTACCAAAATGCAACTGCCCGTTTAAGAAGAAAACCTGGGCCTCAGCAACCCTCTGATTTTGAATTCCAGCCCTGATTTCCAACTCCTACTTGTTTCTTTTCTTCTTCCAGATCCTCACTTACACTTTGTATTTGCCTCACAGCGATTCTGGGGATGGGAGGAGGGGGAAATGTCAGAGAAGTTACTTATGCTAATATGCTTTCTACCATATGTTTAAGAAAAATCTCCTATGCAATGTTCTCTGTGGAGCACTCGAATATTTTGCAGTGGATTTTTGAAATACATATATGGTGCTAAAGTCAGTCGAATCCTGCCAGCGTGTCTGGGGAAATAGATAGTTTCTTCCTAAAGGAATACATTTACAGTCTTTAAAGTTATACTCTATCTAGTGACACATCTCAATGCTGAGACCTCGGAAATCTTTATTGTACATGCATGACTTGTGGCCTGCGATGCAAAGGAGGATGACAGAGATTCAGTTTATGAGACTGTTAAACCTTCTTCCCTGATTTTCCCTCTCATAAACTGATGTCAGAATTTCTAAGCAGTTTGTGATGATCCCAAATGAAATATCTTTTCAAGCACTACGTAGTCCAAGTGTTTGTCCAGTCACAGTATTTGTGGAGCAGATCAGTACCTATGCTGGATTAGTTTGGAAACTTTTCCAAAACTGTCAGTCTTTGTAAAAATCCTTTATAGGTATACTTCTAATCAGCCTCTTCTGAGCAAATGCAGAATAAATCCTGAGTATCTGTCAGTTTTAGCTGTACTCCTGAATGAAACATGACATTAATATTTCTGCCTCTTGATACGCAACCAATTCCAGCTCCTTTCACAGTGAGCGCTAAACACAACTCCCCCATCCATAGTCCATTCTGGTCAAAGGAAAGGCAGAAACAAAAAAAGGGGTAATGGGAGGTAGCTTGAGTTTCACCATCATCATTCCTTCAATAATATTTAAAATATTTCGTATATCTGACAGTATCTACACAATTCTTCATTGTTATTGTTGTTATACTACTATTATTATTTGTACCTCTAACTTTTCCCCAGTTTTATGTGTATCTAGTCACATGCTCCCATTTTATTTCTTAAATATGATGTTTATGGGTGTTTGAACACGTGGATAACTAGTTCATTTGTTTGGCTGTTTCAGGTGCTATTCAACTGCTGTAATTTTGTTCTTATACCATTTTCTAGTACATACTGAGCCTTGGCCAGTAACTACTGTCTGAAGGTGAGAGGAGATACCAAGCTGAAGTTTGAAGGAGTGACCCATAATATCTTTTTTTCCTAATATCCAGTCCTTCTTCCTTTCAGAATCCAGTCTATTCTCAACAGCCATGTCATTTCTCAACAGCCAATCTGTTCTTAAATCATTACAAGTCATCCCAACCCATGCACCCTCTCCTCTTCTCCATTCTTCCTTGGCTGGTCTATGTTCAAAGCGACAGTTCATACATATCTCAATTCTTTCCAGATATTCCTCCTTGTTGCCGTTGGCCTGTACCCCACCTTCTCCTCAGTCCATTTTCACTGGAAACTCTTGGAGTCCACTGAGTTTATTAAAGAGGGACAAACAGGTCCATGGTTAGAAAAAAAAACGCCAAAACTTTTCAGACAGTCTATTGACAAATCTTTGAGGATATAGTGAATGTTGATATTCATAAGAATCACTAGGTTTTTACTGTGCGGGGTTCACAGGTTTTTTTCAAAAAGAAAGGTCTATGCTTAGCATTAAATTACATTTCTGAAAGAGAAGCAGCAAGAAGATTTAAAGAGTAGAGTGCCAAGAAAAATGATCAGCTTTTTGTTTGGAGGCTATTACTTCTTGCAGAGAGCTAAGGAGGATACCGGAGGATCTGAGGGATTTTGTTAACAGCAAGAATTAAAGTTATGGATGGCAATGCACTGAGGAGAAGGATCTGGGTTAGGCTACTCCAAAATGGTCAGTATTTAGAACTACACAGCATGACAAAATGAGTTCTGGGGGCAGCTGGAGCTAATTGCCTATTTTCCTTTCAAAACCTTTGGCACTCTTTGATGGTTCAAAACTTGTAGATTTAAGGTTAGGAGAGGGAAGGGAAAAAATTGTGATTATGGTTTGTGCAGCATGAAAAATAAAAGTATTGTCGAGGCTGGTTGTTGTGATGGGATCATCTAAGGTTCTGTGGAAACTTTCCAACCAGGGAGGATAGTGGCAGCTTTAAAAAAAGAGTGGAAGAAAGGTCTGGGTCTATTGGTGTATTATAAGTAGACCCTGACAGTAAAATGATTGATGGCATAGACTAATGGCCAAGCATGACTATTCCCTTCAGGCACAATCTTTTAGCTCAGTCTGAGATCACAAGATGGATGGTTTTGGTTAGAGCTGGGTTTGGGAAAAGAAGGAGTTGAAACTTAGCAGTGGTGGTGGTGTGTGTGGTACAATCCAAGTGTACTGGAAGAGCATTGACATTCCTTTATTTTGTCTGATTACTCCAGGGTGACTGTGCAGCTTTCTAAATACCACCGTTCAGGGGTTAAATAAGGGTTAATGTTTCAATAGGAAGGATTAGGGTTAAACTGGAGAAAATGCCAATAACCTTTTGTGGTAGTATTGAGTATTACTCAGGAGTTAAGCTGAATATAGGTGTTAATGAGAACATAGGGTGGCGGATATCTGTTTTCTGTGACAACTTCCATGGATACATGAAAAATTTTTAACAGGTTTTTGAATAAGGAAGGGAATAGGATAAATGATATAATATGGTTATACCTTATATAAGAAAAGTAATACTCATGCTTGTGTCATCTTGAGATAATGGCTTATCTTTGGTTACTTTTAGCTGTGACTGAGAAGCACAGTAGGGTTAGGGTTAGAGTTATGGGAACGAGGGAGATAAGTGCTACAATTATGGTTGCATATTGCAGATGGTGCTTTCATAAGAACCACTTCTTTCTAATTATATTTTTCTTTCAGGTTATGCCCGGCGATTGCAAAATAGCTATAACAAGGTTAGTGTTAATTTTCAGAAAGTGAGAGTAGAACACTATCGTACTGACTTCAGACCTTCAAAATAAAATAATTTCAAATTGCTTAGCCAAGGGATCATAGTAATCATTTTAATTCTTATCAATGACTGAGGAATATGGAAATCTAGAGCCAAGGTTAAGGTTAGTCTTAGGGATAAGAACATGAGGAAAAGATGCAATTTTTGTGGTACTGTTTCTAGACTATGGAAATAAAACAAGCATGTGAGCCAAGTAGCTCATTATTGTTTGTCCAACTTGATGGTATGGCTGGAAAGTAAGCAGTGAACATGCTTAGAATTAGGGCTATGGTTAGGGTAAAACAAATGAGCATGGAAATACTTAAAATTTGTATGGTGGACTGTACATAGAAGAACAGAAAAACAGTTCTGCTTTTATATGAGGCTTAGATTATTGTTATACCCTTTGATTTCAAGGCCTGACAGTCAACTTTTGACAGTGTCACCTTCAACAGCCATCTTTACCAGATTTAGGGATAGGTTTAAGGTTGAGAAGATAATGGAGATATAATTATCCTTGCATTGTGTGTAGACCACTGTCATGGTTTAACTCCAGCCAGCAACCAGGACCATGCAGCCGTTCGCTCACTCCCCCCACCCCCCGCCCCTGCCCACTAGGGTAGGGACAAGAGGCAGAAAAGGAGGGGAAAAAACCCTCCTGGGTAGAGATAAAGACAGTTTAACAGAATAGTAATGGAAGAGAGAAAAAAAAAATGGTAAAAGAATATAGAAAATTAAGTCGCTCTCACCATCCAATGGTTGGTTGCCCAGCCCGTCCTGAGCAGTGATTGTGGATTCCTGCCCCTGGCCAACTCCCATTTATATACTGCGAATGACGTCCACGGTATGGAGTATTCCTTTGGCCAGCTTGTCCTATCTATGCTCCCTCTCAGCTTGTATGGAAAGTTGAAAAAGTCCTTGACAGTGTAAACATCACTTAGCAACAAATAAAACAATATGTGTTATCAGCATTATTTTCATACTAAATCCAAAACACAGCAGCTACCAGAAAGAAAATTAACTCCATCCCAGCTGACACCGGGACAACCACTAATGTAAAATGCGGGCTTGACTTGTACTAGTGAAAGTTATTTTTTTCTGTCTCAGGTCTGGTTACCATTTCTGGGTCTTCTACAGGCAGAGCTTGCGTTATAGTTAGATTTTCCAGTTAGCTTTAGGGATGGTCTAGCTTTAGGGATTCCTTAGATGAGCAAAGGAAAAGTTAC
The DNA here is from genome assembly GCA_008711295.1 of Anarhynchus alexandrinus. NCBI lineage: Eukaryota > Metazoa > Chordata > Aves > Charadriiformes > Charadriidae > Anarhynchus > Anarhynchus alexandrinus. The sequence goes on along the minus strand of VUYV01000032.1, from coordinate 2,502,563 downwards.
AGTATTTTAAAAAAGGGACCATGGTTACTTCTTTCAGTCTCTGAGTGGCTGACAGAACAGAGTTGCAGAGCAGAATAGGGGAGAGGGAAGGAAAGAGTTGCATTATTCATTGTACACAAATGTAACTTTAATTTAAAGATGCTTGTACCAATAATTTCTACTTGTATTTTATGTGTGGTTATCAATTATGGTACTACTGAAACTCATCTTAAGCACAGGATTTAAAAAAAGAGGGCAGGAAGAGGTGTATTTGTTATATTATTTTTAATAAATTGCTAAAATAAATTTAGTGCTGGTCAGTGAATTATGGTTATTTTTGTTATTTCTAGAAGAGTTTGGCAACAGTGATTAAAGTTAGACTAAAGTCTGGGAATAATGTTAAGGACACAAGAGAAAGAAATCCTGGAATTATTTTATTGTTGTCTAAAGGCCTTAAAAGTAAAATCAAAGTTGGTGGTATGTGGGACCAGAGTTTTTTGCTTGTATGTGTATGTGTGTGTATGGTTTTGTGGATTTGCTGACTGTGTTCTTTACTGTCTTGCAATGAATTTTACCCACTCCTGTCATCAGAAATCCTTCCCTGCCCTTCTTAGGCTTAGAGACTAAGGCTCTCTTTAACTGTCATGCTATTTTTTTTTAATAGAAGAGAGTTGAACAAGCAAAGTCCATCTTGGATAGAAGACCTTCACCCATGGTGGACCAAGCATTACTGTAGACTTTAAGGCTTATATTATTAAACAGTTGATATTTTTATTCCATTCTTTCTTTACCCTGCCATTATACTAATCCTACTTTTAACAATAGCTTCATAAACTCTATCCAGAACTAATTGTGAATGCTGCAGTCTGTGCAGCACCATCCCTTGTAACCATTCTGTCCTTCATGACCTATAGTTTCAGTCATACTCTTGACTGGTTTTATCCTCAGCCATGTGGCCTGGTCCATACATAGTTGTGTAATAGTGTTAAATTCTGCTGGCACTGAGTCTAACCTAGCACTGAAATTCCTGGAGAACCCAGGAATAAGTCACCTTCTTCAATTGCTACTGCTCCCAACAATATTTCTGTCTCAGTCCTAACAGTCATCCACCCAAATATCTCAGTTATCCTTAAGTATGACACGCCTCTAATCCTATGACTCACCTCAGCCTTCATCTATCATACCATACCCCAGTAGTGATTTGGGGTAGGTCCTTTTGGGAAGGGCAGAAAGTGGGAACCCCCTTTTCCTATTCACTTGGATCAGAACAGCTGTGATGCTTTTACAGATCTGCTTATAAAGGACTAAGAGCTCACACAAGAGTTTGGGCAGGATTCTTGCTCCCTCCCACACTTATTATGCATTAATTGAAACTTAATTATGTCTTCTCATACCCATCTACAGAACTCTTTAAAAAAATACTTTGTAGCTCTTGATTCTTGAACTGAGGTTCAAAAGGCTCTCATGGGCTTAAGAGAGTTCTGGAGCAAGCTGAAATTACAGTAAATTCTTTAACTTGTCTTACAAATATCATTATGATTCCTATAAAAATCATTAGTATGTTGATTGATCCTACTGTTTCAAAGGCAGCTGTTATACAATCTCTGATAACAGATACTGTCTCACTCAGAGGAATTACATTAAGTGTGGGATTCAATGTACATTAAGACACCTACATTTGGGTATCTGAAAGTTGTAATTTAGTTAATGTATGCATGCTGTCTGAACTCTTGTTACGGCCAGTGAAGATGGTTGGTGGAGCCCCACACGTATTCAGCTGACCCACCAACGTGTGGTTCATTAGAGTGAACCAAATCACTCCAGAGGCACCATTGACTGGAATAACTAATGTCTTGATTCACTTTCCTAAAAAGAGAAATTACCCATCATTTGAGATAGAGTAAGGCGTTTCACCTGGTCAGAGGTCACGGATCTCCCACAGACCCTGTGTCATATTTGCCCATCCCACCTGTAGGTCTTGGCTACTCTTAAGCATTAGAAATGGCACCAGACACCTATATTTAAAGAGTAGACTTTCAGCTTAGCTCTGCATTGATTAGACAAGGAGCTTGGACACTTAGTCTGTATGTAGGCAACTACATACAGACACCTACATTTAAGTGTCCTAATCTAAAAGTCAGCCCCACAAAAAGGGGAAGAGTTGGTCGCATGGAAAGAAGGGTGGAGCGCTGTTCTGGAGGCTATGGGTTACCTGGCCACCAGCTGCCCTACCCTACAGGCCCAGTTTCATCTCTCTCAAAAGTAGACAGGTGTATCAGGTACCTTAGCACACCAGGAATACCTCCAGACACTCGTATATCAGGCAACTGAAGTACGACATAAGCATCGGACAGTTTTTGATGGTCATCTTCGAGATAAAACTCTTAGGACTTTTGCTGCCTTGCCACAAATGTTTCTCTATTCTACTGTGTTCATCCAGATTGGGAATATGTTTGGGTAATTTAAAGGTATAAAACCCATTATGTGGTTGTAATAATTATCCCCCCAAAATGTATTGCACTATAGGAAATCTGGAATGGTTTACATTTTATAGATATCCAGTTGTGTCATGATATGAAAATACACAAGCAAGGCAGCTATGCTAATTATCATACTTTTGGCTTGTTTTCAATAAAACTTCCAAAGTTTCCTATCAGCTGGCAAAAGGATATACTTTGTGAGAGAGATGGAAGCACCCCAGAAAAATCATTGAATCATAAACCAAATCATCACAGAATCACAAATCAAAATCATTGGTTGCAAGAGACCTCAGGAGGTGATCGATCTGCTCCACCCCCTTCACAAAGAAGGGCTGACTTCAAAAATCAGGGTGGACTTAAAAATGTGGTGACCGGGTTCAGAAAACAAGTCAAAGGACTCAGCAGGGACTATCAGGCATTTTCTCAAGACAAAAAAAGGTCCAGTCCTTTTTCTTGGATGGAGGTGATAAGGCAGAGGGGCAGCAGAAGCAGACAGCTAAACAAGTACAGGGTCCACATTTACATAGACAGAAACTGCCTCTTTGAAGCGTTGGGGATTTTTACTACTGAACTAATTAGAAGAAGAGTTGGCCCTTAGTTAAAGACTGCTCTTTCAGGACTAGGCAGCTCTGGAGTTGCTGGGATATTTAAGGTTGCAATTGGCAGCTGTGATCTTACTGATATTTTTAAATCGAATGCATGCGATTGTAACTTTTTTAGTAATGCTGTGGCCTGAACTACCAGCAAAAATACATGAGAGTATTTTTAGCTGTATTTTTTTCATAGACCAGAGGGTGTTGATGGCTTCAGAAAGATGGAATAAAACAATTTATTTAGGGTTTTGATGTTATTCAGCATTTGCTTGAGCGTCTTGGTATAGAAATAAAAGACTCATGTAAACATGAACTCTCCGAAAGGTTAAGGCAGTAAAACACACCTGCCTAAATATGAACACATTTAAGGTTACTTTCAGAGATCATTTTTCTTTTAGCTGCCACCATACTAGATTGTATGTATCTGTGGAGAATTACAAGAATATGTTGTGATTCTCCCATGTAATGTCTACCTCTATATCCCTCTGGCAGACCAGGAACAAAAGCAATAGGCAAACCTCTTTTACTCTCTGCTTTTCATTCTGGCCACAAAAAAGAAACAGAAAAAGCTTAACAGAAGAGAAAACGATTCTTTAATTTTCTACTGACCTATTGTGTATCTGTTTTAAATACTTGCCAACAGGGAAATCACTGAAATTAAACATTTGAAAAGCAGTTGCTTGTGCATTATCCCTCTTTATCAAAATGTTAATTTGCTGTCCTAAACAAATAATTTCATTTTCATCTTTCACACAGTTAATACATCAAAATTTTTAATTCCAGGTGGAGGTCAAAATTAATATTGGATTATCAAAGGATTAATCACCAACTCAAGAGAAGATTTTTCAGCACTCACATATGGACAAATAAATGCACATAATATCATCCTTACTTTAACAGACCACTGAAGTCCAGCTTTGGAGTAAGATACTGTTCTGTATGAACAGGAGTACTATAGCTCTGTCTCTAATATCTGGCAAATGCTCATCATCAGTATTGTGGTCTAACATTAATAAAGGTCTTCTGGATCTGCAGTTGACATGGGTACACTCAGGGTATAAGAAGACCTGGGGGGCTGTAAAGAATCGAATCAATATGAGCTTATATAATGCAAGCGTAGGACCTGTGAGTGTTCAGGTATGCGACAATAAGATATTTACATAAAGTTTTAGCAAGATATAGTCAGTAACTGCCATGCCAATTACAAGTCATACTAAGGAGAGTGAATTATAGGCCTGATAGAGAGTAACCTGAAATTATGACCACCTGAGATCTATTCAGTGCTCAATTAAAGGTCTCTGTCTCATTTTGATGGGACATAATTCTTTACTGCTGGCACCATGTTGTGTTTTTGCTGGCATTTTCTGTGAAGACTGAAGACACTGGTAGTTAAGCTATCCTTCCTGGGTTGAGCACAAAGTGCATTGCTGGCAACAGTATAAAAACTTGGACTTCTTCTATCTGGCTTGATCTCTGAAGAAAACAACACTGCACTTCACTGGACTGAGATCCCAAACTGAGTTTAGATCAAACCATCTTTAGATTATTTTTTTTAAAGGTAATAGTGGGGGGGTGGACTAGATGATCTCCAGAGGTCCCTTCCAACCCTGACCATGCTGTGATTCTGTAATAATATTTTTTGCCCAAATGCAGAAAAGTGGGAGATCTTTCTAGTTTTCAGTGTCTCTTCTCTTCTTTTGTGCTTTTTATTGTTCCTAAAGCATAACTTTTGAAGTTATCCATTAGTTGAGAATGGCATTGGTGTAGATTACGTCCTGAGATCTATTACAACCAGGGTGTGTAGTACTGTTACCTAAAAAAATCCTAGAAATCTGCACAGGACACACAGATAAACCATGAGTTGCATTGGAAACAGCATCTTTCTGTAGCAATACCTGAAGGCCAGTGGTGTCTAAAATGGCACCAGACACCTCTGTGTAGATATTTGAACCATGCACTTAATGACTTGCATTCTCCCTTAATTGTTATATTTCTTTCCTAGCCAAAGAACAATATGCAGTGGAGCCTAAAAAGGGATTTTTGAGCTTTCGCTGTTGACCAGTTTTGGACCAACCCTCTATTTCCCTTTGCATTGTGCAGAAATGTTGTACCCCTTTATTGGTTTTCATGACCTTTCGGCTTCAGAGTGTTCAAGCTAACAGGAGAAAGAGATTATCCAATAAATTTCAAAATATCTCGTATTCCCCAGGAGCTGGTTTTCAACTCACTGTCCATGCCATGCAACAACACATTCATCTTGGCTCCAGCCTGCTCAGCCAAAATAACACGGTGCTTTGGAGCATGTTAATACAACTGTGCTTCAGTGTATGCTAATAGCTTTTCCTCCTACTCTTCTCCGTCCTGTTCCCTTGGCACAGAGCAGCATCAGTAGGAGGGTAAGGAGCAGAGGTCAAAAAACTTAAATGAGCCAAAGCTAATGTGCTTCAGAGCTGCTGCTTCCCTTCAGATTTACTGAAGGAAAGGAGAGCCATGGGAAAGAAATGCAAGCAGTGAAAATGGAATAGAAGAGGAGATGAGAAGAAATTATCTTAAGGAAACTGGAATCAGGGAACCTTAAAGGTGATATGCGCCAGGCTGCAGAGGGGCAAAGTAGTCTGGAAAGAAAACAGAAAAGAACTGGTGAGTGGTGACTTCATTGGGCAGATAGGGCTATCTCCCTTGAAAGTCTCCTTTCAGGAGACTTTGGCTCACTGATGAAATTTAATACAATACAGGGCAGCATGTCATGAAATGAAAGTACAGACCTGGAATCAGGGGACTTAGCCTTTTTAAGGCAAGATGAATGCCCATACAGAGTCCTAAAAAGCAGTAAAGCCATTAATACCCATAAACTCCAGTCAGGATAACAGTTACTGTTTCTAAGCTGGGCTAATTAGGCAAGGGCAAATTCCATGCAAACCAGGGCATGCTACTTCTGGTACCTGGTGAGACAATCTCTACACAGCACATAAGCTGCATAGAGTCTACGGTTATCCCTATTTTGGGGGTATAAAGCAGACTTATAGACATGGAGTCAAGAGCACCTAAATGTCGATGTCAATGTGCAGGAGTCTATGTGTGTTTGAACTGCTATTACTGGCAGTGGAGAGGTAGAGTGGGATGCAGCTTCTTAAACCCAGTCACCTCTGTCATTTGCAAGGTCATAGGGTATCCCACTAATAGAGATCTGTCAGTGCTGTAGAGGAGTGGCAGCTATGACAGATTTCAGGAAGAGCTGTACCTTTGGGGAGAACAGCTGGAGGCCAGATGGCACATCCTGATGGCACTACATGCCTATATTTAGACAACCATGTCAAGCATTCCTCCTGCTAACTGATGCCACCAATGGTGCTGACCTGTCAGCAGGTATCTGCTTTAGGGAGAGGTCTTTGGGTTCTCCTGACTAGAATGATTTGGGGCTTGAATTGGTTGCCCACACATTGATTTCTGGTGCCATTTGTGAGGCCCTAAAGATATTTGGCCAGAAGATGAAGGCCATATTTCTGGCCAGATATCTTTCTTTCTGACTATTCTGTATGTGTAACCATTGTCTAAGGGTTATACCTGCTGAGGAAAGATAAGCATTATATAGGGTCAAACCAGCAGAGTCATAATTAGATCTGACTCTTTCGATAAAGGTCACAAATAACTTTTAACAGAGGTTCAGCATGTAACCTGATGGAAAAGATAACTCCCTTTTGCCTGACCATGTTTATGTGAGTATAAACCTGTAGAGGAGTTTGATTTGGTCCTAAACCATGAAGTTCAAAGAGAGTCCCCTTTAATACACTGAAAATACGGATATATTTTTCTTCCCCTTTACCAATCAGAGCCAAATTTCCAAGTATTCTGATTCAAAGCTTTCACATGTGATGAACTGCTTTAACAGAGCAAAGAGATATCTGGGATGGTTCTGGTTGCCATAAATATTTAGAGATAAATCAAGCACAGATGTTACCCCTTAAGGGAAAAGCATCATTGGCATTAATTCTATTCATTTATCCAAAACAAGCTCAGCGGTGTACATTCAACAATCCCACCCCTTACCCTCTGCTTTGAAATATCTCCAAATTATTTTTGCTTATCTTCTCCCTTTCCTATGCATTTTGGTTTATATTGACATGGGTGTTCCCACCTGCAAAAAGGACTTCTGTACTGGTAGTCCTGTGGCAGGTTTCCCTCCCCCTTGTTCATTTCAGACTTGATCTGGGTGGTCAGGAGGAGAAGATTTAAAAAAACCCCAAAACATGCTGCATTTATTTGATGGCATTTCAAGGCAAAATATCACAGTAGTAAGGAGAGCAAAGATTGGGAAGAGAAGCTTCCTCCTTGTGCAGCTCCATGATCTGCACTCTTGTCCCCATTTTCTGTCCCTTTCTTTGCCCACCTTCCCCTGAATGTGGGTTAGAATGTCTCCTCTCTCTTTCCTTCACAGCTTTTAGAAAACCTAATGATTGGGCACACTCACAGGAGGTGGGAGATATGCATTTGAACGCCTTCAGGATGAAGATGTGATTGAAAAAAGGACTTGTCCAAATAAAAGCTTTAAGCTATCATACTAAAAATTGATGACCATCTCCTAGTTCCTCTCTTGCTTTCTTTATTTTGGTTGCATTTTCCTGTGGAAGCGGCTGAAGTTACTGGATTTCATACTGACATCAAGGTGTGAGGTAAGAGGCCCCAGCGGATTTTGGCAAGGGGTGATACAGATTGATGGGGCTGTCTGAACAGCTACAAAGACTTTCTGTGCTATTGGGATGCTGTGCAAGGTAGTAGGAGGTACTGATTTTCTGTCTTGGTGAAACATAAGTCCGAGGAAACATCTTGGTGCTTTAGGGCTTCAGCAAGCTCTCCAGAGATAGATATACAAGCACCATCTAAGTTGGCCTCCAAGTTTTCTTGGAGGTTTTCTGTTTTGTTTACTTTTTGTTTCTGGCTGCTCATTTGAGTGATTTTCAGTTTTCTCTTTTGAACATTTTTGAAAATTCATAGAAAATTTTGGTCATTCTTAAGTCAAATTCTTTTATCAACTCTTACAGATTTTCAAGCAGGTTGAACACTCAGTTTCACAGAGTTTCATTAAACCCCAATAGCTTAAAGGTCCTAAGTAATTCAGGTGCTTTGAAATGTCTTAGTATATGTACCATTACAAGCCATTGCTAATACTGACTTCTGGTGAGTCTCAATAACACAATATTAGGAAAGGAATTAAAAAAGTCAGTGTCATTCTCGACTATCTGTGCTACAGGCTCAATAAATACAGGGTTTTAAAAATAAATCTGGGGTGTTAATCAAAGCTCTATACACATGCCCATCTGTCATGATCTGTGATAGTAAAACCCCTGCCGCTATCAGTATACAGAGAGATGCAATTACTTGTCTTAGAACTGGAAACATTAGCAAACACTGCTGGGTGCAAAAAGCAAATAAAAGGACAAGCCAGACACCCACAAATTATTAATCTATGCAGATGAACTTCTGTTTACAATTAAAAATCTAATATTCAAAGCACTAAAATCACTCAATGTATCAGAACATGGAATAGCTTAATGTTATACAATCTATCAGTTTAATCAGATGTCTATTTTCTGACATTACACAAAAATTTATCAGGCCTTTGGAATTAGAATCAGAAAGACAAACACAATTTATATTCCGATCAAACTGGCCTATATGACATAATCAAAGACAAGATGAAACTGGCCGTCTCAAGCCTCTGAGCTGAGCTAGTACTGTGAAAACCATTAGGATTTGATAAATCCATTTTATTTTATTGTTACCCTTGCAGAGGAAGAAGGAGAGGAAAAGAGTGCAGTTGAGCGCTGCCAGATGACAAAGCAATAACCTACAGAAAATTATTCAGAAGGTACAGTAAAAATCTGATATTAAACCCTCCTGAAAAATCTACAGAAATACATGATTACCACACCTGAAACTCTGTCAGGCAAGACCCAGCAACATCTAAAGCTATAAGAGACAGGATGGGAAAATTATTAAACATCCCTGGTTTTGAGATATGCAAGAACCAGCTATAAAGCCTATTAAGGAAGAGGTGGATGCTTTATAAATCATCCTGTGGTAGTGGAAAAAGGAAAAGAGACTGGAAGATACAGAGCTGGCACGTTCCTATGGTGGCTATAAAAGTCGAGATTCAGTAGTGTCCCCCCTGACAAAGGACAGCCCTATGGGGTGATGCGCTTATGAGCTCTGCTGCTTCACCAAGACGCATGGATGAGAGATGCCTGCATGGACCCAGCCAGACCTGAGGGCAGCAACTGAATTGGTGGGGTATGCAGTACAAATGTGATGGATCTCTTACTGTGCATGAGAGAAGAAAAATAAATGTATATACATATGAGGGAAAATGAATTTTGGACAGTTAAGACATTTCCTGAATTTCTTGTCACATATTCTATTAATTGAACAGACTTTTCAGAATCAGTTTACTAACATTAAGCCCAGCAAAATCTGAAGTCTAAACAGTTTTAATCTGGACTTCTTTCACTTTTTTTCTTT
>VUYV01000032.1:2415380-2492984 GCA_008711295.1 Anarhynchus alexandrinus | reverse complement strand
CTTGGACTTTTTTCTCTTTTTTTCTTTTTTTTTTTTTTTTTTTTAAGTAGTTTTATTAGTTTTAGTTCTTCATAGTTAAAAACCAAGATTTGGTTGGTTTGGTTTGAACTTTCTGATACAATTGCTCATTCAGACCACTTGAGATCCAAGCCTTTTGCTTTATATATGTTTGAAATGACTGCGGCAAAAGAAGTGTAAATAGCAAAGAAATCCAAATCAATAATTTGTTTGAGAAAATAAACATATATATATAGCAGTAAATATTTAAAACAGTAGTATATACTCCCTAGACTTAAAGCATAAAATAATATTTTTCACAATATATGGAAGTAATCTTTTTTTCCTTCAATTTATAGCAGCTCCATTGACTTCAATAAATTGCTCTTAGTTTGCACCAAAGTAACTGAGAGCAAAATTTGACCCAGGGATTTCAATATTTCTTTTAAATCTAAATTTATAATACAGCGCAAAAACTTCTTAATGATGAATTGTTTTGTTGCTAGGCAGTCTGGCCCTGATGGGATGTTAAAGTTTGATTTACTCTGTTGATCCATGACCTCTTTCTCTGAAAACTCATTTTTTATGATTATTTATTAATATTATAGACGCACGTAAAGGCTTCTGAGGTGACCAGGGCTTTATTGTGCTATTAGGCACTGTCCAAACATGTATAAAGAAAATCTCCTTATTCTGAAGAGTTCATTATTTATGTAGCAGGAACAATTTTTTAGGGAGCTGAGTGAAGTGGAGAACTGAGCTTTAGCTCCACTGAATTTCATTTCCCGGTGCTCTGTGTGGGACGGATGCAGGCACTCGGTAGCCATCCATCGCACAAGTGCACCACAGCGACACGACGAGTTAGAGGGAACTGGTAATTAAAGCTTTTATCTGATCTTACTGAAAAAGCCAGAATTGAGGGAAGGAGACTCTGGTCTCTCCAATGTTGTCTGCACAAGTTATTGAGGGTACGGCAAAATTAGTTACATTAGTAAAACCTGATTAATTTAGTTGGCACAGGCTAAATAGTTCAAAAGTTCTTGGGAGAGAGGGAACAAAGGCACCCACAACCACACATACTTAGTGCTAGGGAGATTATGTCAGCCTGAAAACACATTGGCATGGATGTTCTCCCATCGTGATCTACCACAAACATCAACGACAAGTAGACATGGCCAGGGAGCCACAACCCAGGAGTCTGTAACCTTTGAGGTGCCTGCTTTGTGTGCTCCCCAGCCTGACAGCTACTTACTGCAGAGCTGCTTGTGACTACTGGAGATCAGGCACGGGTATATAAAAAAGAAAAAAAGAAAAAAAAAAAGAAAGAAAAACAGCTGTGCAATATTTATTTTGAGAACAGAACAAGCACACAAGTATTGATTTTCCAAAATGGTACAAGACAAAAAGGTCATATTTTCAGTCCTCAGAACCTTAGTGCCTCGCTAAGGTTCCGTGCAGCTATTTCACCCAAGGTATTTGTGTTTTGTTAGCCAAATGCCATTGCCTCGTATCCCAGAGGGGCTGTGTTGCAAATGGCACATGAAAATTGATTGCTGAATTTCTGCCCGGCTGACGGGGCGCGGTGGGCAGTGCTGTGCTCTCCCGTCGGCTGCACGGTGATGGGTACCCCTACAGAAGCGTGAAAATGGTCAGCCACTGCACGGGCCACACTGGTTTGTTGCAACACAAACTTGAGTTACAGACGTGACAGAAAGGGAGCTCTCCACCCCCACCCCCCTTCTAAGCACAGATACAACCACTACATGAGGGGAAAAAAATCTCACAGGCTAATTCAGTACAAAATTAGGTGCAGCACATCTCACTCCCTTCACTACTCTGCCTTTTTACACAATGTGTCTTGCTTTTAGACCAGCTTTTGAGGTGTTAAATAACACTAGTTTGGCAGAGCAGAGGCCAGTGCATCCAGACCTGTCAAGACTTTTCTCTGCTTTCTCTTTTTTTGGCTCACCTTTCAAAGCAGACTTGCTGTTGAAAACAGAGCATGACAATCCAAAACCGCGCAAGCACCTGGAAGTGTGAATCTCAGCTACAAGGTTTAGCTTTGCCTCGCCTGACGCTCCACTTGAGTCATTAAAAAACAAGAGCTTGCTCTTAATCTCACTTAAGATGGTATAAATCGGGGCTTATTCCACCGAGTCAATGTAAACTTGCTGTAAAGCTGATCTGAGTAATAAATATCTAGTTCCCAAACTTGACCAAAACCAGCTGGGCTAGTAGCTGAATATGTTAGTGCTCTGAGTGACATGTGCTGGAAAAAATGCAGAAGGAACCCATGGCTTCCTTCTAAGAACAATGATTTTTACCTCTTGGCTTTGCCCACTGTTTCCCTTTTTGCAGCCTTGTCTTATCATAGAATCATAGAATGGTTTAGAGTTGGAAAGGACCTTCAAGATCATCGAGTTCCAACCCCCCTTGCTTCTTTCCCCTGCTCCATTCCCACCTTTGTTCAGGCCGTGGTTTAGCTGTCTTGGGTGCAGATATTTGGTATTTTTGACTCAGGTCAGAGCTACATAAATATAAAATAGTTGACCATACCATCTGGCCAGGTGCTCAATTAACGTAACTCTGCTTGCACAGCGCTGACTTATTCCTGCAGAGGACTCAACCCAGTGTTAAACAGCCACACAAAGGTTTATGATATCTCTTGTGCTTCTCCCAGAAAATGTTTGCATTTTTTTCCCCCTTCACTTTGACACTGCATGCTCATCTGCCAGCCAGTATGACTGCTTTTCTCCTTCCAGGTAGATCTGTATTTGCAAGCAAAGGGACCAACTTAAGTCTAAATTTTCTGCAAGATTTTATCTGCCAGCGGCTTCTGTCACTCCCAGTCTCCTCCTATTTGCCAACTGCTCTCAGCAACCAGCTTTTTGATAGCCACAAGGCTCAAACTTAAAAGCTGCTCACGCTGTTGTGCAGTGCCTCCATGGTTTGTTTTTTTTTTCCCCAACTTTGTATCCAAGCAGGCGTACCAGACACAAAGACCCTGGTGTTGTCTCCTCTCTGGCAGTTGTGTCATGGGATTCCCGCTGAGTGACTGTGATCACAGGGCCAGGATTCTTATTTCTGTATTTTTACCTTCTAGATACATCCAGCAACTCCCTTCTCAAGTGGAATGTTTCAAGACAGCACAGCAAGATGTGGCAAAGACCACAGAAAAGAATGGTCTGACAAAGATTAACATGAAAGGAGGTTTTGAGGTGGGGAAAAAGGTAATTAAGATCGAAGGTACAATTACCTCCGTGTAGAGATGTTAAGACTGGGCACTGCCTTCATCCTACATCCAAAACCTCTTAATGTACATAGACACAATAACATACATTTCCCTGCCTGCTTTCTGAGCCAGGCAGCTCTGTAAGCAGGAAGGGCTGGTACAGGACATATTGCCCATTCTAATAGATCCATTCTGAGATGATCTCATCAGCATGGGCATGTACAGATATACCCTGGATGTTTCCTTCCAGTAGCCTAGGCTTGGGTCTTTCCCCCTTATTACTGAGTAACCTAATGCACGGATTGTACATACTTTTACCTCTTCCTCTCAAATGACATCCAAATTTTCTCCATCTCCCTCATAGGCACAAAGGGCACTTTTACACCTTCCACCTGACCCCTGGGAGTTCTCACAGACTTGTGCTTGCATTCATTCCCACTCTTTTGATTATCAGAAACTCTTCTGTTACCTAAATGATTTTACCTGCCTTTACTATCATGAATATCCTGGATGATCCTCACTCTGTGATTCTTATCTGAAGGCAATAGGACTTGTAGACTTAAACAGATGCATAAGGATATACAGGATTTGAGCCAACCTGGATGGCACTGTTGCGCTGATCCCTATGCAGAGGAGGGGGCAGGACACATTATATGTAACTTTTAAAAATACATGGGATTCTTAAGTCAACTTGTCTGCATATCCCCACTCTGTGCATCATACAATCAATCACTAAATCACTCTATGGACTTTCAACAAAGTTGTAAACATATACATCATGACATATGAAGGGGAAGCAACAATAACTGTGACTGTGTTAAACATGAAGTTCTCTGGAGAGGACACTTCCAAGGTCGCTTGCATCAGTGTGTGAGGATGTAAACAACACCTCACAGCTGCATCTTTGCAATTGCCCGCGAGTAGGGGCATCGAAGATAAGGGAGAAAATGGCCCTGTGTGCTCTTGACATCCCCTGGATTTTGCATTTTTGGAGTCAAGCATAATTTAACCCACTCTTGGGGCACTGTGCTGCTTGCCTTGAAGACAGTGGGGAAACTCTTTTAGCATGTTGGAGGAAGGGCATGCCTATTATTTATGATGGCCAAGCATGAGAAGGCTTCAGTGTCACCACTCATCAGCAGGAAAGGGAGTCCAGAAACATGGGTTTCAGTATGGTCTGAAGGTGCCTAAAGAAATTTTGTTTCAATCAAACGCTTTATCTTTCCCCGTAAGCTGTCTGAATGCTGAACGGCAGTTTTGTGAACGGTGTATTTATAATACCTGCGTTGCATAAGCTTTGATGTCAGTATCCCAATTTGAAATCCTTGGCTTCTCTGTCAGTACAAAGAAATATGATTAAAAGACTTGACTGAAGCTTTCCTGACACATGATGTTAAAAGATTTCAGCCCTTATCTTTGCCAGTTATGGCATGAGAAAGACAAGGATTAGACCATTAGGCACATTTACAGGCACTTAGGCCTGTAAAAAAATCCACTTTGATAATGCAACAGTACATGAAGTGCTGATGTGCCAGTATACTTTTTCAGACATGATGAAGTATCTGTTCCATACTTTTACCTCTTGAGCTTCTCTTGAAAGGAAAGTGAAGAATGAGAGACTGAAAAAATATATACTGTAAGCATGACCGTATGAAGAACCTCAGAAAAGAAGAATGAAAGTCAAGTGTTGAAAGCCTGGTGATGTTTCTTTTATTCTCTTCTTGCGTGAGTCACGCAAACCTCTGTTGTTTCTTTCTCCTCCATATACTGGTTTATTGCTTGATGGTATTCATGAAATTCTAAACTTCCTTGGGTGCTGCTTTAATGCTCGCATTCTTAAATCCACTTTTTTAACCTCAACCTAAACAACTTGGCTTCTTCTTCTACCACAGTTTAAAACTTTAATTGATAAATTGCTAATGAAGATTCTGAAAGAAAAAAAAATATAAAAAGAGAGGAAAAAAAAATCTAATCCATTGTCTTCATACAGAACAAACAGGCTCACACTGATGAAAACAATGACTGGGAGAAATGAAAAAAAACCCCAGAGAAATAAAAATGGTGTCAATTGCTGATTAACAAACAATTATTAATTATTATTTTTCAGCAAGGAGGAAAAAGAAAAGAATGATTGCTTTGCAGCATCAGCCCTGGTGGTGGCAAAACAATGCTCCAGATAGTTAGCTACCGAGTAACTCAAAGTAGGGTCAACTAGAGCAGATTGCTCAACTCCGTGTCCAGTTAGGCTGTAAGAATATCCAAGGATGTAGACTACACAGTCTCTCTGACCAACCTGCTCCAATATTTGACCACTCTCACAGTAAAAAAGCTTTCTCTTACTTTTAAGTGTGTGGTGGGTTGACCCCGGCTGGACACCAGGTGCCCACAAAAGCCACTCTATCATTCCTCTCCTCAGCTGGACAGGGGGGAGAAAATATAACGACAGGTTCGTAGGTCAAGATAAGGACAGGTGAGATCACTCACCAATCACTATCACGGGCAAAACAGACTCAACTCAGGGAAAATTAATTTAATTTATTACCAGTCAAATCAGATTAGGATAATGACAAATAAAACCAAATCTTAAAACACTTCCCCTCCACCCCTCCATTTCTTTACCTCCTCCCTCCCGCCGAGGGGCGCAGGAGGATGGGGAATGGGGGTTGTGGTCAGTTCATCATGCATTGTCTTTGCCGCTCCCTCCTCCCCTGCTCCATCGTGGGGTCCCTCCCATGGGAGACAGTTGTCTGTGAACTTCTCCAATGTGAGTGCTTCTCACAGGCTGCAGTTCTTCATGAACCGCTCCAGCGTGGGTCCTTCCCAAGGGATGCAGTCCTTCAGGACCACTACAGGGTCACAAGTCCTGCCAGCGAACCTGCTCCAGTGTAGGCTCCTCTATCCACAGGTCCTGCCAGGAGCCTGCTCCAGTGTGGGCTTCTCATGGGGTCACAGCCTCCTTTGGGTGTCCACCTGCTCTGGTGTGGGCTCCTCCATGGGTCGCAGGTGGATATCTGCTCCACTGTTAACCTCCATGGGGGACAGCCTGCCTCACCATGGTCTTCACCATGGGGTGCAGGGGAATCTGTTGTGGGATCTGAATTGTGGGAAGCCTGTGATGGAGCTGGCTCCTGGCAGGACCTGTAGCCCCATGGAGACAGGAGCCCAGGCTGGAGCAGGGGAAGAGTGTGAGGAGCCCTTCCCCTGAGGAGGAAGGAGTGGCAGAAACAGCATGTGATGAACTGACCGCAACCCCCATTCCCCATCCCCCTGCGCTGCTGGTGGGGAGGAGGTAGAGAATTAAGGTGAAGTTGAGCCTGGGAAGAAGGGAGGGGAGGGAAGAAGGTGTTTTAAGATTTGGTTTTACATCTTATTATCCTAATCTGATTTGATTGGTAATAAATTAAAAGAATTTTCCCTGAGTTGAGTCTTTTTTGCCCGTGATAGTGATTGGTGAGTGATCTCTCCCTGTCCTTACGTCGAACCACGAACCTTTTGTTATATTTTCTCTCCCCTGTCCAGCTGAGGAGGGGAGTGATAGAGTGGCTTTGGTGGGCACCTGGTGTACAGCCAGGGTCAACCCACCACAGCAAAACCAAAAAATGAGGAAGGTTGTAACGTTATTCATAAATGATGGGAGAAATTCTGCCATCTCCCATCCAAATGCAGGATGTGCGAGAAGTCTGTAGGAGTAGGGAGCAGCTGCAGCGCGGGGGAGGTCCTCTGTATTTTGTCACACCTTTGTCTACCATCTAACACATCTACACCAGCCAAAAGTTTCTGATAGATTGGTTTTCTCCTTAACCCCGCTGGCAGTGATCACGTTGAAGATTAGATCTTCGCTGCAGAGAGTTACAGATGCAAGCAAGCTCTGCCTGCTCACTCAGCTCACCAAGGGCAGCGTGATCACATCAGTGCCATGCAAAGCTCAGGTTAATATATGCTGTTAAAAGGAAAGGATATACTAGCTGGGGCTTGGCTCCAGCCTGACAGCCAGTTTTGGAGTGAGGGCTGGCTCATGTCTCCTGCTGTGGTCTAGGGGGCAGAGAAGGCTCATGCCAGCTTGTAAGAAATCATGTGGACATATTCCACGCTGCTTCTCTGTTGAGCTGGTGCAGCCACCAGTAGTGCAGCCATTCCTGAGGGATTTGGAGTTGAAAGGGAGCAGGCGGTGCTTGGCAGGCTGGAAGGTTGAGGTATTGGTTAATTAAATTCCTTGTAGGTTTTCCCTTCATGATAATGCTAAATCCAGGGATAAGTTGTCCTGGCAACAGCTTTGGCTACTGTTCTTCCCACCCTTGCTTTTACGCTTGTGATTAAAGGTACTTGAGTATGTAAATCACCAGCTGAGGCTGGTGGATTTATTTATTTATTTATTTCACAGAAAGTAGTGCCCTTATTAATTGATAATACCGTGCACTTTCATTTGTGTCTGAATAATAAAACAATGTACTCACTCTTCAGAGCTCAGTCTTTAGCCAACAATATATATTATTCATTGTTTCAAAATGTAATAAAGATACATACTTAATATCTGCTTTCCAATTAAACTTTATGAGTGGGGGTTGACTATGGTTATATTTTTTGGCTGTGCTTTTTAATTTTCTTCTAATGCCTCCCTGGGAATTCAAGAGGCGGTTTCAAGCATAAACATGTTGAGTGTTAAAATAGTGTAGTATATTTTATGGTAAAAATGTTATTACACAGATTTGTGGGACTATCAAATGTGGTGATTGAAAGTAGGCATTGAACCTGCTTCACTTGATTTCTCCAGAAGGCTTCATTGTTCAGATGGAGCCAATGACCCCGGAGAGAAGTGCCCTGGTCTTATTTTGTTTGAGTAGTGGTGTCAACTGACCGGTTGAAAACTGTGGATCCCTTGGTATCCCTGCAGATTCAGTCACATTTATTATTATTATTGTTATTAGCCACATTGTGTAAAGATTACTCAGGCATAAGTGAGCTGTGCTACCATAGATTTATATCCGTTGCTCTAGTTAGCTCTGTAAATAGGTTGGGTTCTTTATAANTGGTTCCCCAGTGTAGGATTGTGCAGGTGTTTTTGTTCTGTCCATTTTGTTCTTCCCACAATTAGGCTCATGACAGACAAGACACTTTTGCACGTCTATGAGCCTGTGAGGCTGAGACATGGGAGACAGAGGTCACCCTCTGCACTGGAGGGGACAGTCCCCTCCTGCCAACAGACTGGTGGGGCATGGTAGAAGTAACAGCAAATGACTGATTGCTTGGGTGCTTGGGTTACTTAGAAAATACTTTAAGACAGCATATATACTTTGCTTCAGATGACACACATATTCTTCTGCATACAGTGACTTGAGATGGAGCAATGACTATGTCCACAACTGGTTTTTTTTATTGCCTGAAGTCAGCAAGGACTTTCTCTATCCAGAATGAGAGTTGGTGGCTGTACTGGAAGAAAAGATCAGAGGGACCAATGCAGATACCACATGTTCTAATGACTAAAGAGTTCCTGAATAAGAAAATGGAGGGTGTACCACTTTTGTGATGGCAAATCTTAAATAAGAAAATTTCTACTGGTCAATTCCAGCAGATGTGTCAGTGTGTCAACAAGCATGCAACATGGCTCAAAGCAGATGTTAGCGGTTGTGAAATAGAGATATCCAGGTCTCCCAATGCTAAGCACTCTGAGTAGCTGGGTGTGTTGTGAAGCCACTTTCCTTTGGGCTGTCTGTAGCCAATGCAGACGGAAAGGGCTGCTCATAAGAACTGCTCTCCTCAGGATCGTTATTTAGGTGCCTGAATCATTCCCTGAAGAGATTTATGTTTTCCCTATGGCTACAGAAGAAGCCTAAGGAAATTTGCATCAAATCTCAGCCAATGAAGGTACGTGGTGTACAACTCTCCTCGATAGCTCCTACAGTTCACCCAGACAAAGAGGAAAAAGGATAGGAGGAACACAATTTGAAGTACCTCTGCTATTTTCATATCTCTAATATGAAAACAGCAGAAAACATTTCTGAGGACACAGCTGATTGACTGAACTAGACAGCTATGAGATGACACACCTGTGGCTGGCTGGCAGCCCAGGCTGCAATGCAATTGAGTGTGTCTAAACGGAGATCTCCAGCAGGCTAAAGAGAAAAGATGGTCCTCTTAGGAATTCTGTGCCAAAAGGGTCAGAAACTATTTTCAAGGAACAAGTAAACAGTACTGTGCACTTTCCGGAATGATAATAGGGAATGGGAATCGAGAGTTGGGTAGACTTCTGGCTATGGGAGGCCAGAGATCTGCTGGTGATGATGGGTATTGACATTGGTATATGGAGATATAACCAAGAGAGGTCAGGAAGCTTCTGAAGAGGGGAAACCAACATAAAGAAAGAGCATTCTGGAAATGAGCAGCTCACTTGGTAAGAGGGGTAGGTTCTTGTTGTTGTGGATTACTGATTCTCTTACTAAGGAGACAGAGGAACGATAAACTTTCAATCCTTAACAGTAGAAGAGCAGCCAGTTTTCTGGGGAAGGAGGCTGTTACCAGAGGAGGTTAAATTAATAACAAAATGGATTAAAATGAGAACTCAGCATAATATCAAAAGATGTTGAGAATAAAATGAACCAAAACATCAAGAGACAGAGAGAGAATATCTTTGATTAGCTTTATGCCAATAACTGGGAGGTGAAATGAAAAATAGGAAGGATTTGAAACTATTTCTTTGTAAGAATTTATTCACCATCTGGGCATTTATAAAGCCTGACAGGGAGGTCTGTGTAACTGAAAATTTAAAAAAAAAAACACAAACCCACAGTGGTTTTGGCGAGTGGACTATGTAAAGGAGACAAGTACTCTTCCAAAGTTCACTTATGAGTTGCCAGACCAATTACAACTTGGCAGCATCTGCAACAGACCACCAAGCCAAGACAGTGTGCAGGATGACTTCACATCTCCCCTTACAGTGGGGGAAAAGCTGCACCAACATGTATGGTGGGATACTGCATCAGATATATACGAGTTATTGTGCTGAAAGAAACTAAAAGTTCTTTAGTTTTAGCATCTAAGCTTGGGGAACTCTAACTTAAACATCATTTTGAAAGATTAAGAGAAATAGATCACAAACCTGAAAGACAGGGTTGCTTAGGTACAAATTATTTTTGCTTAATTACATTTGCAAGCAAAATAACAGAACTAAGATCAATGGTCTAAAATAGATACTTGATGTTTTCAAACATTCTGTTTCACAGAAAGGAAAACAATTAGGAGGTAAATCAGCTGGGGAAAAGACTATCAACAAACTGATGAATTATGACTGAGAGCGGTTGCAGAACATTTCACTGGATGCTTCAAAAGCCACATTCTGACAGTGGGAACAGAAGGCTTTGCCAGCTATAAAAACAAACCCAAACTCTTAGAAGCTTGAATCAGGGGGGAAGTGAAAGGACTTTATAAAAGTAATACAAAGCAGTAGGGCACTGGTAGGGGAGAAAATGGATACATGCAAGCAGGCTCCATGCATTTCATGTAGTCTATCATAATATTTCTGTAGGTTTTACAACAATAGTAAAGCAATAAATGTAACCAGCCACAGGTATGAGTTAGTAAGAGCCATGATAAAGTTTCCACTGCAGAAATCTCTAAGATCAAAATTTCACTTGCTTTCTAATACCAATGCTTTAGTTCAGACAGGGTTAATTCAACAAAGCATTACGGTTCTTTCATGTAGTTGGTAAATTAAACATTGCAATGTTTTCTTTTGGCTTCATGATTTATGAATTCAGTCTCAAAACTTTGCTCAGTAACTTCATAGGATAATTAAATTTCCCATGTAATCTTATTAATAAAATATATACTACTCTTGCAAAAAAAGTATTCTTAAATGAAACCTTCTGAAATATTGCTGTTTGCCTTGTGTCGCTGCCTTAGTGAAACAGCCATGATTTAATATGCCCACAGAGCCTTCAACATGACACCCTTAATTCTCCTTCTTGACAATGAGCAAGACATGTGACGAGTAGCTGAATTACCAGCTTTTAGAAACTGCTTTTCTTCTTTTTACTTTTACTTAGTGCACATTCTTGAGGATCAAGGGAGGTAGGTGGCCAGCAGAAGACTTGTGAGGACATGCAGTAGAATAGGTCCTGACGGCAAGTCACGATAAGAAGAGAAGAAAGAGACAGCTGATCTGGGGCATCTGGAGAAGGAAAAACTAACAACCTTATTAATCTTGTGTGTATATATAGAGATGTTCCTCCTCTTGTTTTTTTTTTTTTTCAAGGGACTCCAGACATTGGAGGGTGCAGTGCAACATCATGGTCTGCTACTGAGTTCATAGTTCATTACAGGGGAAAAGAAGGAGTCACAAATGCTAAGCAGAAGAAGTAGAATATTTTTTCAGAGCAGTTGGTTCTGTTTTCTGGGATGTGTACATATATATTGGGTTTGTGGACTTTGCCACCCAGCCAACTCTGAGCATGACTCAGAATCCGCTATGGAAAACATTTGTACTGTAAGGTCTTTGGAGCAGAAATTTGTTTCTGGAAAACTAAAATACGTGCAGAGTCTGTGATATCACAGGAAAATTGAGTTGTTGGAGGCATTCACAAGAAGGGTGAACATAAAAATTATCTCTTCTTGTAAATACACTTTTATCTGAGTTACATCTTATGCACCCTGAATCCTGTGCACCTCTTTCTCTTCTTACGGAAGTTTTTCTTGGTAAGGTTCCTAGCTGAGGTTATTGACTGAGAATTTCAGTGCAAAAGTCAGCATCTAATAACTTGCTAAGACTTAGCTGGAAAACAAACTGAGCGATGCTTCTTCTTCTCCAGGCTGTCAGACAGAGAAAAAAGCATGCTGCTGTCTTAGAACTGCATCTTCTCTGTTTCAGTTGGATTTGTATTGCTTAAAGAGATGGTTACAAAACCAGAGAAAAATAGCTGGGCTCTAAGGGAAACTCTCCTTGTTCGCAGCCCGGCCCAGTCTGGGCTACCAAAGCTACAAGGTGCCTTTTCCAGCTGCAAGCCAGCTGTGCTGTCTGCAAGACTGGGGAGGAGACATTACAGGGCTTTTGCAGACACTTTCATATATCTAATGTACAATGATAGTACATCTTATGTGCTGTATCCACTGGGATATATGTGCTTCTTTTAGGGATACTGAGCCTCTGCAACATCCTCCGCTTTTTCTCTTTGTCTGATAGCTGAAATCAATCCTTCAGGGCTATTAGTTCAACTAATGACAACTTCCCAGCAAAGTGGCTGCCAGCGAACTCTCAGTGTCTCAATAAAGGTATCTCAAATAAAATTTAAGACTGCAAAGTGTAGTAGCTGGCATTATTCTGCTTGTGCAACCCTCTTTGTCCTCCTTCCCCATTAATATTGAACACTTTCAGTTAGAGAAGAAAGAAATCATCTGTGACCATCCCTCATAGCCCATAGGGTAACTCCAGCTGCCCACCCTTGTGGCTACACTTTGTCGAAGGCGGCCATCCTGCCCACCTGCCTGCTGTTGCCTGAAGGCATGAGATGTATTGTGCCAGTACAAACGGTGTCTGCTCCATCCATGTTCCCCGGGGTGAGGGTGGCTGGACCACCTCCAGCCAAGGCAATTCATCTGGCTTGTGGTTCACTCTCCTCTTCCCCAAATGCCCTTTTGGCATCACATCCCGGCCCCTCAGGGAAGGAGATGGGTAACTCTCTCAGCAGCACCCTGATCTGGGCTCCCAGGTCCTCTCTGCTCTCAGGAGCCTGGTCTGCCTCTGTCATGGGACAAGAGTGCTCCCATGAAAAATGGTATCTGGGAACAGACTACAGGAATTATCCTCTAATTAATAACACTAGTTATTTTGCGTGGGCTGTAGATGGGTCAACCATTAACCACCAGAAGAGAAGGTTCTGGAGAGAAATGTAATCTTCCCAGGTTCATGAAGTTAAGGAAACATCTTATCAAATTAATTATAAGTGATGATGTGACATTACTGTCTTCCCCTCAATCAAAAAATCAGAGAATGGCAGATCATGCAGTGGTATGCTGCCCACCTTTTACTCAGCAGGATGGCCTCCACCTCAGGCGGCTGTTACAAATCATTCACAAACTTTGCAAACACTTTAATATGTACGCCTTCATGATTTCATGGGTACATTTTTAGGCATGCTACCCTGTTGTCATTTTCTCTCTTGATAGGTATTCCTGGCCTTCTTTTTTCTTTTGCTAAACTTCTTACGTTTGGGCATTAAGACTTTAATGACCGTCTTCAGGAAGTTTTGGTTCTTATTCCTTTATTAGTACTCTCAAATCCCAAATTTAATCTCTGAGATAGTTCATTTCATTTGCAAGCACAGTCATCCCTTTTGTTTTTCTCTTCAGCCAGATCCTCATGCTTTTCACTCTTCTTTCCCTCTGTGTAGTTATGTTCCCCCATGAGCTCTTTCTCAGGAGCTTATTGTTTCCACAAAATCACTGTTTGGATGGAATCTGTCCCATCTGGATAGGCTTTTTGTACCTCAAAATGACATTTGCACATAACAAAAGGAAAAGCTTCCTTCTTTTTATTTTATATTAGCTCTCCAGCCATTTAGTGAAGTCCCTATTCTGTCCTCTCCCTCTTTTGCTCTGAATGAGTAGTGTGTAATACCGCAGAGGTTACTGTTACAAAAGTCACCCTCACCCTTTGTCCTGCAGCTTATATTAGTTCCTCTTATTTCTTGTCTGACTGTAGTCTGGATCGGCGACCTTGGGGCCTTGAAGTGTAGTGATTTTTTTTCATGCTCATTTCTTATATTGTAACTTAGGAGATATTACTGCTGCATTTGGTTTACTGGACCTTACTTTCTTTAACTCTGAGGCCCCTTTGTATGGTCCTAGCAGGCTCCTTGCATCAACCATTCACTACAGACATGAACAAAACATCTGCTAACCAGTGTTCACTCAGTCAGGAACCTTAGCTCACTACTTGCACTAGCTGGGACAAAAAGACAATCAAAATGAAAGGCAACAGCTAAGACAAGGATACACAGCTAACGAAAGGAGTTCCTTTTAACATAAAGCAAAATTATTGCATGGCATGCACTACTACGAAAACACTGTGGTGGTTAAATGATTAATCTATTTTAATTTAGGGGGGGTTGTGGACATTAGGAACATGGGGATTTTTAAATGGAAAATGAAAAAGAGAGCGAGATACTCAAGTCAACCTCATAGGCAGAGGCACTGATCACCTTCTGTGTCTGAGTCCACTTCTCACCAGGATCCAGCAGTGGCCATGTTCTCCCCTAGCCTGGCCAGAAGAAGAAGGTGGTTGTTACCTACTGAAAACCCTCTGTGACTTGCCGAGGTGACAGTCTCTGCACCTCTTAAGGCCAGGAGGAAAATACCTGAACTGAAGGGCTCTGAGCACTGGGGAAAGATCCTTGTGGGGCATTGACCTCACTGGGTGTCTGGTCTGGCATTATCACTTTGATGTTCCTCCATGTCAAAAATATTAGCAAAGACGATTTGGAAGGAGCCTTGGGCTGGTACTCTCTCTTTCTGGCAGTGTCTCTTAGGAGTGCTTGGGAAAATACCATAAATTTATAGGTCAGTACATCCTCCTAACCTGGAGGGAGTCTTCCTGATCTGGACTTTATAGATGAATCTTTATGTCTGATTTCTCATGGTAAGTTTGTTATTCTTGCATGCACATGTAAGTGAACGTTTTTTAACTATTGAGTATGCATCTGCAAAATCATTTCATTAAAAGTCTCTACTGCAGCTTCAGGTGGCAAATCCCTTCATAATCTCAGTAGGTGCTCTTCTTCTGCTATCCAAAGGCTCTGTATTGGCTTTCCACTACCCTCAGACAGATGCCTAATGCTTATTTAATCCAGGAAGAGAGTTCAGAAGTGAGTGCAGCCAAACTAGAGTAGGGATGACAGTTATGGCCCCTATAACAGCCACAGAGGGAATGAGGCATATCTAACTGACTGATTGTTATACATAAAAAAAATCTTCAGCCATCATAGATTATTTGTCTGCAATTCCACTCTCATTTTTCACTAGTAATTGTTAGTGTTATTTGACATTCCATCTTCCAATTTGCTGTGGTAATGGACTCAAGGCTGACAAACAAAGTGATGAAATACTGCTTATCTCGATTTTATTTCTTCTCTGAATAAAACCCTGGTGGACAAAAATGTGTTGTACAGAGAACTACTCTCAGTACTGATGTACTTCATGATCATTCAGCATCTTAGCTTTTCAGAGCTGATGCTATGGCCCAAGTGTTTTTCTGTATTCCAGCAATATCAAATTTGCTAATTGGCTTACTATTTGTTTGTATGCATTGTTCACTGTGTTGAAAGAGGGTTTCCTACTCTTCCAAGTTTAGGACACTGTTAGGTGCGTTCACATCTGAAAATTTGTGAGTCTCAAAGGTTCCTCAGGCATTTATCTTTGTTTATTCATGGAAGTTTTTGGTACTGGGAATTGAGATAGGATCACCTGGTACTCTGGGCCATGTCAGTGTTTGCACCTGGGTTAAGCCAGGAGGTTCTCCATGTTACTGGATGACAGTTGCGGAGTTACCAAGTTCACCTGTATAAACTAATGGTGAAGATTCTGATTTTTCTGCTGCTTTATTGGGAGAGGGAGAAACTGTAATTCTGGCTGAAAGCTTAAGTAACATAGTCCAAATACAGCAAGATTTTGTAATACCGTATTTTCTGGGAAGCTTTCTGAACTGTCATCAGTCAGAAGGTTCCTCCAGAAGAGGCTTCACTTGTAAAAGAAAACTCTGAGAAGGTAAAGCGTGTATTCATTTAGTTTTCTCATAATTAAACTGCTTTAAATTATGAATTATAGGCTTTTTTTCTCTTTATATCTAGAATGTAACTAACTGGCTTCTATTCTGCCATAATATCTCTGAAGTGGCTGAGCACTGAATAATGCTGCATGTATGGTCTATATTGACATATCTTGAGCTTCATTGTTGCACCAAGTGATTAGGTTACAAGAAGCTCAGTGCTTACAAACTTTCTATAAAAAGAGACAGTTTAGCAGAAAAAAAGAGACTCTTCCAGACATTTTTAATTTTATTTTGAAATTCTGGTTCTGAGGGATTTTTTTCAGATTTTTGAATTTTTGTGGATTCCTGAGCAATGTTATATGCCCCATTTCGTGACTCCTTTGCTATATGCGGATCTGAGGAGATCTATAGATTGTGAGAACAGTCTTAACTTTGTGTCAAGATGAGAATCTGTGCTCTGTTGTAATGAAAGGGTTTCCATGAGTTGCAGGAAAGGAGTGAATTATTCTACTTTGTCTTCTTTCTACCTGTATCTCTAAGAAGTATGTTTTAATTTGTTTTTATGTAGACCAGAAAAATTCAAGAATTACTATCAGTTCTATGACACTGACGTAACTTCAGAAAAGTTGGACAAGGTAACTGAAAAGAATTTATAATGAAAGGATTGTTTATCCTTAATAGCTGAAGAGATTAGCTTTAACGGCTCAATGTCCACATGGAGATTGGTGACGAGTGGGGTCCCTCAGGGGTCCATATTGGACACATACTGTTTAATATCTTCATCAATGACATAGACAGTGGGATTGAGTGCACCCTCAGCAAGTTTGCGGATGACACCAGGCTGAGTGGTGTAGTTAACACACCTGAGGGATGGAATGTCATTCAGAGGGACCTGAACAAGGTTGAGAAGTGGGCCTGCGTGAACCTCATGAGATTCAACAAGGCCAGGTTCATGGTCCTGGTATCAGTAGTGGCTGGGGGATGAGGGGACCGAGAGCAGTCCTGTTGAGAAGTACTTGGAGGTACTGGTGGATGGAAAGCTGGACATGAGTCAGCAATGTGCACTCGCAGCCCAGAAAGCCAACAATGTCTTGGGCTGCATCAAAAGAAGCATGGTCAGCAGGTCGATGGAGGTGATGCTGTCCCTCTACTCCCCTCTGGTGAGACCCCACCTGGAGTACTGTGTCCAGCTCTGGAGCCCTCAGCACAGGAAAGACATGGATCTGTTGGAGCAGGTCCAGAGGAGGGCCACAAAGATGATCAGAGGGCTGGAGCCCCTCTCCTACGAAGACAAGTGGAGAGAGTTGGGATTGTTCAGCCTGGAGAAGAGAAGGCTCTGGGGAGACTTTATTGTGGCCTTTCAGTACTTAAAGGGGGCTTATAAGAAAGATGGGGACAAACTTTTCAGCAGGGCCTGTTTCAATAGGAAAAGCGGTAATGTTTTTAAACTAAAAGAAGGTAGATTTAGACTAGATAGATTAGAAGGAAGAAATTTTTTTTACACCGAGGATAGTGAAACACTGGCACAGGTTGCCCAGGGAGAGGGTGTATGCCCCACCCCTGGAAACATTCAAGATCAGGTTGGACGGGGCTCTGAGCAACCTGATCTAGTTGATGATGTCCCTGCTTAATGCAGGGGGGTTGGACTAGATGACTTGTAAAGGTTCCTTCCAACCCAAACTATTCTACAATTCTATGAAGCATTTTTTTGCAATATTATGAGTTCATGCCTGGTATTCCAGAGGAAGAAGTGTAGTAGAAACATCTTCATTCAGAGGATGACTGCATATTTTTTACTGCTGTATTTGATTGAAAATTGTTTGAAATGTTGAAAGTTTAAAATTGCACAATGGTCAGACGCAAACCCAACCATATCCAGTTCAGAGAGGCTTCTGAAGAGTTTTTCATTTTTTGGAGGATTAGCATACAACTTGCTCCTGGCATTTACAGCTGCTTTAACTCAGTTTTAACTCACACAATGTGTAAATTTACACCAGACAGTCTCTGCACTGGCAAAGCTTAAGAGATTTAATCTGCCTGTTTTTATCCAGTCATAAATACGCAGTGCAATTCTCTCCCTTTTGAATCAAATTATTTTCTGGTGTCACCAACATACACAAAGTTCACTTTAATGTCAAAATGACTGACATTACATATTCTTAAAATCTACTTTGTTTGTTCATTGTTACTTATAACCATGTGTTGATTCCGAGTACTCACTAAGGTACCATTTCTCCTCATCTTCATTAAACATATTCCACAAACTCTCAAGAAAATCTCCTGCAAGGATACTTGGATAGCTCTATTTGGACATCCACTATTGGTAAAACCTCTGATGAGGCTAATGGGAATCTTGTCTACTTGAGGGCTGTAAATCCAGCCATTGCATTGCCAAAAGTAAGAAATGCTTAGAGCTTTTAGACATGCGTTGCTGTAATATTTCCTCAGGATGGAAATTAAGTCTCTGCAGGCTCCCAGTCTCTTACCAAGACAACGTCTTCACTGTAACTAACAGGAGGTTGTCTGCTTAAGGGTTGTCTTTAGTTTGACAGCTCAGGAAGGAAGAGGCTGAGATACACAGCAGCCTGCCCCAGTGTTTCTGATTAAAGTCCACAACAGCTCTTTCTGCCCCAGGGTGGAGCAATAGCTGAAGGACTGAGGGCAGGGAGGCAAGAGGCTTAGTTCAACACTGGAGACAAGCCCTGCGTCTGCACTGGAGGAGCTTCTGATCTAGTTGATGCTGGCTGCTATTTATTATGGAAAGCTTTCCACTTCTTGTGGAGTGACAGAAGTTAATTGAGAGGGCTGCATGGGGAGTGAGCAGAAAAGGGATGCTTTGGTGCAGGAACGGTTTCAAAATTACAAACACCCACAAAACTGCGTGTGTGAAAAAAGGTGGGAGCAGTGCAAAAGTCCATGGGAAGCGTAAAATATAGGTACATTTAAGGTGCAAAGAGAACTTTTTTCAGGTTGATAAGTTTCACAAGAGGAAAATAAATGTAATAATAATAGTAATATATAGAAGACTGCAAAATATTTCAGCCACAGTAAACGCTCAAAAATCCCTGGTCAACTGTCATGGGCAACACTTGGAAAAAGAGCACAAAAGGGGTTTTCCTTAGTTCTTTGCACCCGTAGGCATGTGTCAAACACACTCACAGCCTTTTTGTTCTCCCTGAACATAGAGCACTTGGGTTTGCTCTTTATAGACAATCCAGCATTGGTGAGCGCTGCAGCCTTATTCTCAGCTATAACTGTTCTTGCTCTGACTCCAAAGGCACTGTGCCTATTGGAAGCAAAGTGCTGTTAGAGACTGAGGAGAGAGGCATTATATCAGCTGCTCAGTCCCATGGCACAAAATATGCCTTAAAGGATGCTAAGAAAAAGTTAATTCTCTTCTAACTTTTCAACTCAATAGCTGAAAGCTGACCATGTGCATACTTGTAATTTTCCACGGCAAATCTATGTTTACTTTTCAGTTTTATCCACACAAGGAACAAGTTTGGAGCTGTTGCAATCACGTGTTTTTAAATTCGTAGCATAAGACCCCAAATCTTTAAAAAGAAAGCATTAGTTTGGAAGTAAAATGCTATTCTGTTTGTAAAACTCTAGTGTGCTGCTTCTAGACTTAGGAATTCCTAGCACTTGGTATGTAGTTTTAATTAAGAGCAACTAATCTCCACAAGCACTGCTTCACCCACAATGGGGACTTTAATTAATGGTTGGGAAGGAGTCAAAGGGAAAATATAAAGCTCCAGCTTGGGGCAGTTTACCTTGAATCATATCTGGTCTTTCTCAGTTGTAGACCTAAACTTCCCCAGCTTGAACAAATTCTGATCAAGACTTTGAGTCTTGTGAAAGGATCAACTCTTACACCCTTAAAAATCAGGATACAGTAGAAGTAGTGCACCTGTTCTCATTTTCTGAAGAGCGTTCTTGGTTGTCTTAGGCTTTAGCTGCAAGGTGATTTGTCCCGATTCTAACTACTGGTGGTTAAATCCTGCTTTTAATCAATTCCTGCAAAATTACAGGTGTTCAAAACTCATGAGGCAGGTTCCCACAGACCCTGAGATTCTTAAAGTAAAATGTTTCCATTTTCCATCTTGTTTCTGATCCCTTCTATTAAATTGGATTCATTGCATTTTGCTGAGGCACAGCTTGGAAAAGCTAGTTGCAAGCTACAAAAAGAGAAGAGACAAAAATGGGAGTGATGCAAAAAGAAAGAAAGACCGTAAGAGGACGTGGTTTCGATCATAGGTTTATCTTGCTTTATTTTGGTGGAAAAATAAGGCCTTTATTGCTGTGCTGAAAGCAAAAGACTTGGAGGGAAGCTGGTTTTTCATTTAAATGTGGTTTTATGAAAAAACAAAGAATAAAAACCAGCCAGAGATCTGTGGAATGAAGACTTACCAATCCCACTTCTGACTCAGTGTTTTTTCACTTGCAGGGAAGGTGTTTGCCTAGTAAACTTGGAGCCAGTCCAAAACAAAAGAGGTTGTACTCATATCTAAGACCTATAATATTTTGGCTGCTCATGCCTGGCAGAAATCAGGGGACAGCTATCACGTATCTTGCTATTACACATGCATAATTTACCTTAGGAAAGATAAGAATGGATGGATGTAATTTTTATCTGCTCATGGCAACAAAAAACCCTTGCACCCACCCTGCCAATTCAATTTACAAAGTGATAATAAGTTTTGCTTCTTTGGAGAGGGAGGGGAGTCAGCGATGCAGAAATGCTTGAGAGATGAAGTGATCCTCACTTCTAATCAGAAGAATTTAGATTCTCCAGACCTTAGCACGGAGCCAGCTAGAGAATTTGACGCTATCTGTGAAGAGCATTAGAAGAAGGGTATGAACTTGAGATGTGCACTGAGGAATATTAAAACTGTCTTTGCACTGTGTGGTACTGGGTGTAGCTTCTGACATACAGCAGAGAAATCTTACGGCTTCTCTAAATGCCTGATAATTGCTCTGGAATGGATGATACAACTAACACTTGCAAGAATGTGAGTTATTGTGGCTGTGTCTGATCTTGATTCCAGCTGGTGGGGGGGGAGTGGAAGAAGGACAGCTCAGATATATATCACATACTCAAAAGGGTGACAGTCTTCCTCTGAGAGCACCCTTTGCATATGTACTAGGACACTTGATACGCTTTTTGTGGACTCATAGAATAATTTAGATTGGAAGAGTTCTCTGCAGGTCGTCTAGCCGAACCTCCTGGATCTGATCAACTGGATCAGGTTGCTTGGTGGAAATCTAAGCAGTCATTTCCAATGCAGAGAACTGCAAGTACTGCGGAGAGTCTGAGTCAGTTGGTTTGCTTTTCAGTATTAACGCAGCTCCTTGGAATGATTTTTATTGGATTTTGAGGTGCAGTTAGTAAGACTGATGTTCAGCATTTAGATACCTTGGGCGTGGCCTAGATCTCCTAAAAATCCTGTGCAGGACTTTTATGAAAGCCTCTGTTTTGACCAAGCTGACACATGGTAATAGAGGTGTAGAGGTAAGGGTAACAGACTAACCTTCATTTTCCTGGCAAGACAAGGAGGCACCTACTGACTTTTTTTCGAAATATCAGCTTTTTTTAGACTCCATGGGTTTTATCAGGTCAAATGCACAGTATGAACCCTACATTCAGGCACTCTGAGTTCTGGTTTGCTAGGAGTTAGCACATACAGAAAAATGAAAAATAAACACACAGAGGACTGGAGTCCTCAATTTCAGAAACTTGCTTTCGGGTAGGCCTAAATTCCAGTTTTAGGGAAGGATGAGAAAGGTGCTGCTTATACTCTTGAATCACTTTACCCAGCTTACACTTGAATTCAAAGAAATTACCAATACAATGCTTAAAACCATTATTTCATCACCTAGTTTACCCGTAGACACTCACAGAACATGTAAACATGATCTGACAGCAAGTGTAAAAGCCTGAGCGCACGCGCGTGGTTGTAGGAGAGAGGGGAAGCAACCTGGTTCAAGTGAAGTAAGAGAGAGACAGGCCTGCAGGCTTTCAGTCCTTACATCTCAACGGGTCTTGAAATCCAGCCCCTAAACCAATATCCAATTCAGGACATCCAAGATTTGTTACAGCTGTAATTACCTTGAATCCAAGCAATTCATGCCTTTACTGGTGTCTGCTTTACATCTGCCATTGGCCTTTCCCCACCCCCCTTTTATCTGTCTGGTATTAGCCACTTTGGAGTAAGATATCAGTTGTTGTTTAACAGACACTGGTCACAAATTTTGTCTGTCTTCATGGTCAATGTGCAAGGTCCTCCTGGCCCTGACTGCTGGGGAGCATGAGCTGCTGAAAGGCACATTTCTCTCCAGGGCTGGATTCCCATTTACCACTCAGGTCTCCAGCACCAGATGGAACCTGCCTGGAGGGGAGACCCTGGTGGCCCACATGGTCGATGGTGCTCTGTCCCCGCTAAGAACCAGCATGTTGACCTCCAGACCTGAATGATCCATGTGGATGAATATTTTGGGTAAAGAAACTCCAAAATATCAGCTGATGTAATCCTGTATGGTTTTTTTCAGGATACATAAAAGTCATGGACAGAATTACTGCTTACCAAAAGGCATTTCACTTTTTTTTCCCCTTTTCCTACAAATGTATCGTTTAGCTTCCTTAGAAGAATCTAGAAGTATTTTCTGTGAAATACACTGACTGAAGCACACCTGTTTCATATGCTTTTGCTTAGCATGTTCTGAGAGAAAGTGTAATTAATTTCCTGAAAAAGATCCTTCCACCTGCATGTATCCTTCATTCAGAAATTCAGTCAGTGAGAAAATGCAATAGAAACAGTATTTTGTATAGGGAGTTGCACAATATATAGCAGATCTCTAATTTGTTTAACAGAAAGGTTGTATTTTTCATTCTCGTGCCATCCTTGCTTTCTGCATTATAGCTCCAATGCACAGGATGAATCATTTTATTCTGCAAATAATTGCATGATGACTTATCCTACAAAATATCTGTTGTCTCCATAATGTAGAGTTGAGTCAAACAGGAGCCCAAGCCTTGTGTGATTCTTTAACATAAATGTGGCACTAATTTGCCCTCAGTCCTCAGCTGAGGACCCTTCCACTGACTGTACGAGGAAGCCTGTCCTGATCTGCTGCAGTTAGTCATGAATATGTTTGAGTGATGGCTAAGATCGCGTATCTTGATGGGAAAGCAGAGAGGGCAGACGCCGAGACACCTGTAGGATATTCCTAGTGCTGTGCAGACCCTAAGGCCCGTGGAGCAGCAAGGGTGATGGGCAGAGTATTTGTTCTCTGCCTCTTTACTCGGGTGTTGGGGGAAACTGAAATTTTGGCTAGTGGCAAAATGTTTCCAAAGCTGGGAGAACTTGGAAAGGCAGAGGTGTGTGGTTGCCATAGGCACACTGGTGCTCTCTGTGTATTTCTCTCTGTTTCCATTTTTCTTTGCATCTCCCTCTGTACTGTCTTTCTACATAAACATCTACGTATGTCAGAGAGCTCTTAAAGGTTAAAGCAGTCTATGCTGTGTTTATTCCACCTGTCAGCGATACTTGAAATGTGAGGTTTGCTGCCTGCAGCCCCTGGATCTTTCTCCCTCCAAATAACCCAGGGAGCAAAGGAACTTAATGTATCTGAGCAGGGGGCTGCACAGAAGTCTTTGACTAAAAAACTTTGAAACAATCAAGGCAGAGTAATATAACCAAAGACTCCCCTATAAGCAGGAAACCACCATAGCTTCATATAAACTGTGACTACTGTTCACTTATTTCATTTTACTTCCTATTTTCACCCTGCGACCTTTTCAAGGTCTGATTTAATTGCAGAAAAGCAAACATAAGATAAGTTATTTCGCAACGTTAGAGCAGAAATACCTAAATGCATTGCTATAACAGAAAACCACAATTGGAGGCACTGAGTAAGAATATTAAGAGCATATTTCTCTTAGGAGCATTTTGATGAATGTGCAGCAGGTGTGCCAAGTGTGGTTCCTACTGTAATAACAACACTGTCAAGCCGGACTCAATGTAGTAATAGTGTTATTCTGTCCTTAAGAATCTCACATAAGCCTGTAAGACCATTTTTATTATTTTTCCCACGCAACACTAATGCAACAGCATAAGTATCCCATAATTTTCTGGTATCATAGAATCATAGAATTGTCTAGGTTGGAAAAGACCTTTAAGATCATCAAGTCCAACTGTAAAACTAACACTGCCAGGTTACCACTAAACCATGTCTCTAAGCACCACATCTACATGTCTTTTACATACCTCCAGGGATGGTGACTGAATTACTTCCCTGGGCAGCCTGTTCCAATGTTTGACAACACTTTCAGTGAAGAATTTCTTCCTAATATCCAATCTAAACTTCCCCTAACGTAACTTGAAGCCATTTCCTCTTGTCCTATCACTTGTTACTTGGGAGAAGAGACCAACGACCACCACCTGGCTACAACCTCCTTTCAGGTAATTGTAGAGATCAGTAAGGTCTCCCCTCAGCCTCCTTTTCTCCAGGCTAAATAACCCCAGTTCCCTCAGCTGCTCCTCATAAGACTTGTTCTCTAAAGTCTTTCTCTCTTTAGTCTTCATTAAAAACATTTAACAAGGTTAATTACAGAGTGGTGAGTTTTTAATATGCTGCTGTTTACCTTCACGAACAATGCTAAGGGCTGGGACTCTGCTGGTCAATAAAATTGCATATTGTAATCTGGAATCTCGACTGACTCATTAGAGCTTAAGAATAGTTATATATTATTTGTTTAGTTTTTTTTTCTTTTCTGAACTTCATCAGATCCAAATTGCGTGCCCAGCTGTTCCCACACATGAAATTGTTGTTAGTCTGTTGGAGCTGTGACCTTTGGATGGGGGGATAGGGAAGAGCAGGGGCTCAGCTCTCACACTGCTGTGAATCTGTAGTGTTTCTAATTATGCCATTCAGTTACACCACTTGACACTGAAGCAATTAAATGCAGAATGATGTCCATGACCATCAAAATAAATTTGTCTATAAATAATTCATCTTAAGCTAGTGCAAGTAACTTAGGTAGTCACTGTCTCTTGTTCTGTTCTGGCTGATGGAAACACTAGTTGGTAAATGTTTACATGTTATACACTCACTAGGGTGTGGGTGGGTTACTCATATATGTTAAATAGACAACTTACATATTATTGCCTCTGCTTAGGGACCTGCCTCCCTACATTTGCTTCACAGAGAATTTGCCCGCTTAACTGTGGTCACAGTGCAGTTGGACACCTTCACTAGTCAATAGTCTCCAATGGGAAGTGTGAATTCCCCTCCTCATTGTGTCTGACGGTGTGACTGAAGGACATTTGCACTGTATTATGCATAATGTCAGATGATCAATGCTATTACCGTCCTCCAGCAAGGACACAGCATGGGAATGAAGAATCAAACTGTCAGTCCAACTTTATTTCTAGCTCGAAGAGCTTGGGAGCCATTGCTCTGTCCCTTCTCACCTCTTCCGCAACATCACAGATGACTTTTCATATATCAGGTCCTTAATATGCAATTAAGAAATGAGAGGCTGATCTTGGTTGACTTTGGGTTTTTTTTTGAGTCTTACATTTTCCACCTTTCCTGTGTGACCCTTAGGTCTAGAAACTTTCTCTTTTTAACAAGGAAAAAAAAAAGTTCTCATGTAATCGCAGGATGCTGGGAGCTGGAGTTTGAGGGAAAATACTGCATACTGGTACGCTGGTGACATAATTAGAAAAGTCACCAACTGAGCCTCCAGCAGTGCAGCATTCCTCTCAGCCTTCCTCAGCTCTGGGCAAGAAAACTCAGCTGCTCTGAGCCTGAAACGGTGCACCCGGGGCTTTCCTCAGCTGTGCAGGGCAGAAGGGCTGGAGCCCTGTGGTCAGCCTCCCCCTCTGTCTTGCAGCTGCAATTAGGGAAAGCATCCGCTCTGGCATGGTACCCCCTGGAGAGAAGAAGGTCACTGCCATACCCTGTCCACACTCACTTGCACGGCTGCTGAAGGCCAGTGACAGTGTGGCCCACTGGTCACAGGCACTTCCCAGTGGCAGAAGGCTGTATGCTATGAAGCGAAAAGTTTTTAATTACAAACACTGTTGTGGGTTAACCCCAGTAGGCAACTAAGCACCACACAGCTGCTCGCTCACTCCTCCCCCAAACCCAACTCCCAGTGGGATGGAGGAAGAGAAAAGGAAGAGGAAAAATGAGAAAACTNAAAAAAAAAAAAAAAAGCAGATGAGAAATGGAAAAAGAAAGAAAGAAAGCAAAAGAAAACAAGTGATGCAAAGGCAATCACTCACCACCTCCCATGGGTAGCCCAATGTCTGTCCAGTTCCTGAGAAAAAGATGGGTAACCTCCCTAAACCCCCTTGTCTCTGTTTTTGGGGTTAAGCATGACATTACATGGTATGGAATATCTCTTTGGTTAGTTCAGGTCATCTGCCTGGTTGTGTCCCTTCCCAGCCTACAGCGCATCCCCAGTCTGTTCACGGGGTGGGAGGAGTACAGTAAGAAACAACTGTACAAACACTGTTCAGCAACAGGTAAAACATCGGTGTGTTATTTGCATTGTTTTGGTCACAAATCTAAACCACAGCACCATATGAGCCACTATGAAGACAATTAACTCCATCCCAGTTAGACCCAGTACAACCCCCCCCTTTGAAAAGAAAAGGTTAATCCAGCACTAGTACTAGGAAATGTTATCAATAATTTCAACAGAATTTAGTACCCACTTGCTACCCTTTTCCATTCGTATAGCTCCTCTGAGCTGCAGGAAAGGATTTGAATAAAAGAAAAGGCAAAGTAAACCCTCATCCTCCTGGGACAAAATGTTCCTGCTGTTTTCCTACTCTTTGACTTCAAAGCAAGAGTTTCAGGAACAGCTACAGCACTGAGTATTATGAACCACGAGTGTACCTAATGTTATTCAACATAAAGTGTGTCAGGAGAAAGTAATCCAGGAATATCAGTCATTGTTGTGCTGGGAGACGGGTGCTCAGGGCAATACATCACTCTCTGAACAAGTCTCAGGCAGGCTCAGAAGTGAACGTGTGACTCCCGGCTCTGCTTGCTGGCGTGATTAAACATGAGCCCTCACGGCTGTTGTTTGGTGCCGTTGGGCCATATTCCCCTGGAAATCCAGAGCCTTTTGGCAGTGATGCTCTAGTTTGGAGTGGCACCTGTGTTTCCCATTACTTGCCAAGGTGAGCATTGCATTTGCAGAGTCTTATCTTGACCTTCTCTAGAGCGAAGGCTGCCTGACTTGGGAGCAGGTAGGTTCTGTGTTGGTCATTTTTAAGTTGTGTGGGGTCTTCTTCAGTGAGCCGTTTCCCCGGATATTCGCTTGAGGTGTTGTTGAAGGGTTTTAAAGGACAGAGGTGGAGGAGAAATGTGAATATTTCCCAGAAACAGTGTTTTGGATTCTATAAATGTGTGTTTGAGCACATGTATGTGTATAAGATACCTACTGTATGATGCTGATGATACTACATAGTCAGCTGGGTGTAGTGACTGGGACATTTGTCCCCTGTGGTACTACAGTCCTGGGAATTGCTCATGGATTCGTTACAGAACTGAATGATGGTAGACTTGATGCATTTTGGCACATGATCCAAGCTCATAACTTCCTCCCTTGTAGCTGCTTAATCCCCCTCAGGAGCCTTTGTTCACCATCCTCTTCAGGTGTGAATAACATTTTTGGTATCATACAGCAGACAGTGGACACTCCTTAGCTCAAAGCTGAGCACCTGCTTTAATCAGAGTTAAGGCTGAAACAGGGCCTTGCAAAGCCACCTGTGAGTGCATCCTGTGGGTGGGGTGAATTTTCATGCCAGTCACATGAAAACGTTTGGTTTTGCTTTTTATTATCGGCATATTGTGCTATGGGGGCTCTGCAATAAGCACTGGCTGCGGGGCCAATACTTACCATGGATGTTGCACAAACTAACGACCCATGATGGAGATGCCACAGACGTTTCTCTGCGTGGCATTCTTTAAAACTCATTCTTTTTGGTAACAATATTGACAGTTAAAAATACCACTCGTAGCACAGAGAAGCCTGGGCTTTAGTGGGTATCCACAAAAGGAGCAAATGTGACTGAAGAAACTGAATTGCTCATAACTGTCAGGAGGCTGCACTGACTGCATTTACACATGGCTGTGACCTCCCCCGTTCTTCACAGGCTAAGAAACCTCAGCTAGGGACACTCATCAAAAAAAAGTCTCTTCAAGAATCTGCTTCTGATAGCAAGAATGGCATTTACTGCTTTTCTTAAATGAAAATGGTTTTCCTTATATATACAGTCAGGGATTGTTATGTCTCTTTCTAAA
This sequence comes from Anarhynchus alexandrinus, assembly GCA_008711295.1. Classification (NCBI taxonomy): domain Eukaryota; kingdom Metazoa; phylum Chordata; class Aves; order Charadriiformes; family Charadriidae; genus Anarhynchus; species Anarhynchus alexandrinus. The sequence goes on along the minus strand of VUYV01000032.1, from coordinate 2,464,677 downwards.
GAGCATAGGTGATGTTTATGGTACTTAAAAGTGTTTCTTTTAGTAAACAGCTCCAGGATTAATAAACCCTTCAAGGACTACCACGGCAAGACTTCTGTTACAACGCAGGTAGCACATGAGATGCGAGAAGCAGGTGTGGTGAAAGTTGCAGAGAAGAATAGATGTTTAGTGGAGAAGGTAGAAAAAGACAGTGATGAAAATAAATGGAAAGAAATTTGTCTCAACAAACGTTTGCCAAGAGTCTAATTTTTGTGGTGTGGACCAAAATTGCTGCTGACATTTTCTATAATGAAGTTTCTTCCAATTTGCTCAAAGTTGCCAGCTGCACTCTGACTCATCCACTTTGTTCCCAGACTGGATATATAAGACAGACCACATCTGCAGGACCCTGGCATCCTCCTGCAAAATGCTCCTTCTAGGAAGGGCTGGGGCAGATGAGCGCATACAGATCTGGGGCTATCCACTTACCACTGTAACAACAAAGCCTGGACCGAGAAAAATCAGCTTCGTGTCCAGATCCTTCCCTCTGGCCTTTTTTCCCCCTAACATTAAGTGTTGCTTAAACTTTGTTCTGAATGCTTAAAGAAGTGGTTATGTCGCATCTCTATTTTTGCTTTTCTGGATGGATCTATAGGTGATGCAGGTTGGCATAGTTCTATCGAAATCAGAGGAACTATGCCAATTTCCACCAAACAAGGATGATCTGGGACTTAAAATGCATATTCAGAATAAAGTAGTACTGTACAGAAAGTAGCTGAGGGTAATGAGGCAAAGATTGCAGCTAGCGATTTCAGAAGTGTATTTATGAGCCTTAGAGCCACATTTCTCATTGCTAGGAAAATAATATCTGTTCTGTCACTTGTTAATATAATTATCCTCTATTTCAGGAGAATTAGCAAGTCACAGTGCATTTAGAAATTGCTGCATTGGTGTTTTGTAAAGTTGAAAAAGGAAAACACATTTGACACATTTAGCGCTCCAAATTGTGCGTTGTATTTGTCTTATGAAAAGATTCTGTTACCTGTCCTTCTCTACAGACAATCGTTGACCCATCAGTGTGAATAATTTGTTTTGCTCTGGAAAATTTCAGCCACTGCTAGGATTGACTAAGAGGAATTGTTGTTTCAGCAATAATCTCTATTGATGTGCTGTGTATTAAGCAATAAATGGCTGCTGAAATTGATTAATCGTCGAAGCGGAGATGAGATTTTAAAGCAATTTCAAATTCTGTTCATTGCACTCACATTTTTTATTAAATATCCCCTTGTTGTGGTGTTATGCTACAAGACGAATAGAACTTTTTCTTATCAGACTTCTCTGTCATACATTACTTTCTAAACATTTGGGATGTTTGAAAATCCCTGATATAAGCAGCTCTATTTCCAAGCCTTCACTGAAGAAGGAGAAAAGGATAACCTTGTCTTTTAAAACACGTTTGTCTGTGGTTTCTTGTGTGACAGCAGACTTTTTTTTTTTTTTTTTCCACTTGGCAATATATAGGACAAGGAGAATTGCCAGAGAGGGTCAGACCCAAGGTTGATGAAGGCCAGTCTTCTGCAGCTGGCAGCAGACAGCACCGGCTGCTTCAAGGGAGGAGACAAGAAGTTTCACAGCTAGTGGCAATTTGAAAATTAACCTCTGAGAAATTTCCTCCCAGCTTCCATGGGTGGAAAATTCATTTATGCCTGGAGGCAGGAAGGTTTGCAGTTCTTCTCCTCCTCCTCCCTTCTCCCCCCTCCCCCTTTATGTTTCTTTTTCTTTTGGGTTTGCTACTATAATTCTGGCTATTCTTGATAGTTGTATAAAATCTTGGACCTTTCTGATTCCTTTGGAGCTCTAGCCTTGATGATACATAATGACAAAAACTTCCACGGACAAATTGAAATTGGTGTGAAACACTGTGTCCTTGTATCAGTACAAAATGCGTCACCTTCCAGTCTCAGCAAGTCTATTGTGTTTCTAAGGGTTTCTGTTATGGGCACCTGGTCAGTCGCAAGCTTTAGGCCAGAGAGGTTTGTTATTTGCTTGCTGTTATCCCTTTCCTCCTTTTACCTCTTGTGTCCTTGGAGTGCAATTTCTTCAAAGGAGGCTCACCTCCTTTATACAACTTCTATACAGCACCCAGTTCACAGCGGACATCGGCTGTTTGCAAGAGAGAAATATGCATTAATGCCTAGTTTAAGTTACTTCTAGGGGAACTGAACACTGTTCAGGTTTTCTGGCTCTTATTTGACTAAATGTAAGTAGAACAACAAAAAGCACTTGAACAAAATTAACACCTCCGCCCATGAAATGTGTTACCATGTCCCTTGCTAACAGCGCATACCAAGGTACAAGGTCTTCTGATCCACCAAACACTCGAGGTACCTGGAGGAGTTGTGACGTTGAGGTATTTTGATAGGGATGTGTCTTGCTTCAGGATTTCTCTGCCCACATTTGCCAGGGTTTCTTATCTCTAATGATGAATGATCATGAAAATGATGGCATATTTGACTGTATGAGAGTGTTTTATGCTGACAGACTCCTTCCACTGAGTTTCCTGGAGCTGCTCCTGGTTGCACTACACAAGGTGAGAACAGGACACACAGAAATGCTGTGTTGGTCAGAGAATATGAGCTTCTTCCCTGCTTTCCCTTATGGCTGATTTCTGAACTTTCTGAATTTATAGACTCCAAGGCTTTGAAGAACCACTGAATTTGACATCAATTTCTGCTTTCACTCAAAACCTTTCTGATGAATTTTACTTCAAAGCAATAAGTTTCACATTATGACAAAACCGAGTCTGTCTTTATTATCTCCTTGTAGATTAGATAGGTTTGCAGCAGAGACTGCACAGAAAAGCATAGTTTTCTTTTATTTTTGTTTAAATCCTGATAAGCAGGAGCAGAGCTGGAAATAGCTACTGAGAGAGAAGCAGAAAGGCTAGCTCAGCACTAAGTGAAGCGTTTTACTGTTTTAATTTGCTATTTCTCTTTGCAAAGAGATACATTTTGATTGTAGCATGGTGCTTTCCTGGAAAGGTATTTTACAGGGAGGCCAGAGCGGATGGAGAGAGCTTTAGGTGATAAAGGCCAATCTCTAAATCTGATGGAAATTTCAGTTGATATAATGTGGCCATTATAACTCAGTGCTCAACTCTGCTTCTGAACTGATGTCTGACCACCGCTACAGTTTGGGAAGAAACCTGGATCCTAAAGCAGCTTCTTTTTATGCAGAGACTCCTCATAATAACTTCTACAGCACAGATTGTCACTATGTTTAGTTTTGCTGCAGTCCTAATGGTCAGGTGAATGTGGCTTAGGTACACACACAATAAATATAATGTCTGTGTGTGTGTGGAGGGGAGGGATACATGTATACCTCTAACCGTACTTGTGCATTTGTGTGTGAGATTAAATAGTCCAATCAGGACAACTATGTTCCAGCTGCTCTTCAAAGCCAGCTCTCAGGCTATATCAAAATTCAAGGTAAATTAATGCCGGTCTTTTCACTACTTCACATTCTAATCCAATGCGAGTCGAAGTAGGGGCATGGTCCTCTACAAATGAAGTAACTGAGATTTCATTCGCTGTCAGTAACACGGCAGTGATTTATACCAACTGAAACCAGACTGAGTGACACTGCTTACAGAAACATGGTGTTTCTGGATTCAAAAAGATGTGGGATTTTTTTGCGTTTGTGTCATGATTGCCTGTGTTCAGAGTGCTGTTTGTCAAATAACAGCCATTTTGGTGCCAGTTTATCAAGTCTTCACGGATTTGTGCTAATCAGTTTTTGTCATAAAATAACCTATTTCTTTTTAGCCCAGGCAAATAATTTGATTGGAAAAAATCATTCCATTGCCATAGTTTATCTGCATGATATTTATCATCAGCACACAGCAGTGGCATCTCAGGAGATCTCAAATGCAGAACTTGTGATATGAAGAAAATACGAGTGCTATTTTTTCTTGTTAGTTACCGTCTTAATTTTTTTCTCATTCTTCCCATTCTCTGATGAGAGCAGTAACCTTTCTCTGAACATGCCTGTAGGTCTTTGTGCATGCTGATCTGGGCTGAGGTAGCTGTGCTAGAAGCACTTTCTGTTCAGGTAGAGGCTTGTGGAAAGCCTGGGAAGCGGTCAGCACTTCCAGCACTTCAGCAAAATAGTAATTACAGACGGCAGCACAAGGAAGAGGCCAACGCTCACAAAGAGAGGGGAAACATTTTGCTGGGTATCATGAACATTTTCAACCTCTTGTATGATGACATGGTTCTGCCCTACAAGTCTGCCCTTCATATACTTCAAGCAATGGATGCAATTTCAGAAGAATCAGATGATGGGACTAATACCATTAACTTTCACAGAAGAGTATCTCGCCCATAGTCCAGTAGATCTTTCTAGGTCTGGAGGAACAAAAAAGAGGCAATTAGTGCTTTCAGAAAGGTGAGATGATATAGAGGTATTGATTAGGAAACTTCCTACATCCCAGGCCTATTTCATTTCTCTTTTCCCTCTCTGTTTTATACTATTAAGACCCTGCACAGTGCTTTATCAGTCTCCTTGGCAGAGCTATCTCGTTTGTGGTTATCTGACTCTGCTTCATTTTTATGCCCATATTACTGGTTTATTGGATTGGACAGTTGACTACAAGCCATCTAGGGAGACTGTCAGCAGTAGAATATCACATTACTGAAGTGAACAGAAATTCAGCTCCTGTACATTTTGATGCTATTCGCTGAACTAAACAGAAACATCCTGAGATATTTCCCAGGAGGACACAATTTTTCACTGAGATATGGCTATGCTATCAACAGGCAACTGGACATTGCTAAAATAATGCCCTCAGCATCATATAAACTCACATAAAACATGAGTTAAGGATGTGTGAAGCAGCTGGAATATGGCATAGCTCAATCTAGTTTATACCCCAGGTCCCAATGTGGCTCTGCTGATGGAAGGGAACATCAGTGTAACTGTAAAGGGAACATTACAGGCAGGTTTTGGGGGCCTTGGATTAACCACAGGCTAAAGGTGTAACTAATAACAGTTAACTCCAAACTGCACTCTAAACTCTCACCCCATTTCACATTCTCCATGGGACCTATGCTCCAAAAGGTCATTGCATCAAAACTAAAAACGTTTGTATTCAGTCTTGGCTTTTGACTACAAATCTGAGCTGAAGGAGGAGCTATAAAGCTTAACTGAAGCAGCCCTCCCTACTTCAAAACCCTTGCTCAATTTGAATATTACTTATTGGTGCAAAATTACTTCATTTCATGGAGTCTCACTTTCTAAAGAGAGGGATCCACCTGCTAACCAGAAAACAACACAATACATTAAATTGACATCAATTTTGTAAACAGTATTGTCTTCATGTATTTAAACAATCAATCAGCCACACTTTTATTGTGAGAATAAGCTGGTACTGTACATGACGTTAAATAACACCTCCTGATGGGAATGGGTAGAGAGGTGGGGAAACCAGTGACAACTTCATTCCTTTGGTGCAAGACCATTTTATTGTATTGATAGAAACACGAAGAAGAAGGGCGCAAGGTGATGAAAGGGTAGTCATGTAGGCTGACATTAGAATATACAACTAGGAATAATGGGATAAATTAACCAGAGAAACCTTCATAACATGAATGTCTTGCACTGCAAAATAGTCTCCCCTAGGACAGGAAGGAACAGTTAGCTTATTAAATGTGTAATTTAAAATGATAAAAAAAAATGTTGGAAAATATTCTGTAGGGAACAATCTTGGAGACAGACTACTATTTATTTCTCTTCATTGTCTGTGATTATCTCCATTCTTATTTTTTTACTGATGTTCAAAAAGTGGAAGTGAGGTAAATGGAGGTTGTGCTTTTCAGTTGCTCAGCTACACAAGCTGAAAAAATCAGTTTTGATTTCCTAATGGCATTACTTAAGTGAAGAGCACTGACCCTTTCTTTAAAAAGAAGAACAAGAGACATATTTATAAACTGAAAAAAGAAAGAATTGCCAGCATGTTAGTTTAAACTCAGGTAGGAAGATCAAACACTGAATTCCAGTGCTGTGACAGGAAGACCCCTCAGACACCTCCAGCAGTAATGTATGTTTAACCAAGGGGGAACCAGGTTTTTTTTTGTACAGCTGCTTGGAATTTCTAATTCATTTTGTGCAATGTTTATTAAAATCTTGGCCAAGGAGTTTGCTTTGGCATCCTTTTTATTGTCTCCCTACTCTCAAGTATTCAAAGAGGCAATTGCCTTTTTGGATGCTTTGGGTTTCTTTTTCCTCTTTCTTTTACCTGTCTGGTTATTGGGAGTCATCTATGCATGCAAACAGAATAAATTGCACTTTGTCTACTTGATAGAGTCTGTTATGCTGTTAGAATGCTCCACGTGGTGGGAATATACTTGATAATTTAAGCACTTCAAGTTTTTAGTGATTTAAATGCAAGAGGTTGTTTCTGCTCCTAAAAAAGGTGGAATAGTTATTAACTTCAGTTAGGACAGGTTCAAGCCTTGAGTCAGGAGAAAGAAACTTCATGCTCCTCCTTTCCCCCATCACTTTGTAGGAGACTTCAAATTGCCTTGCTGCAAACTTCCTGTTTCCCCTGACTCCCATAGATCGAGCCCAACAGTAAAAACTGGGAGCGAGATATGACCCAAGGAGAATTCTCCTTATTCACCTGGAGATCAGGATAGTTTTTCAAGCCACTCAGCAGCTGTCTTACAATCTTCACCCTGTGGTTGTATATGGTGGTGGCGGGTCAGTATACTGTCATGCAGTAAGGGGCAAAGTGGTCCAAGACTGCAGTAGGAGCTCTGGTCCAGAGGGTGAAATGGACCCACAGGACCCCTGCGGACAGCAGGTTCTGGTTAGTAGCAACTCGCTCCCACTTTACATTTCATGGGAGAGAGTGGCAGGCTGCGTAGATTCAGGTTTGGTGACCCAAATGACCAGTAACGGCAATAAAGCATTTCCTCATTGATTTTGATTTCGGGACCAGATAAGCAGTGTGTTAGACATCATAGTCAGGTGCCTTTTCTTGCAGGTTAGACACTGTTGTAGTCAAAGTGAGCTTTTTTTTTCCCTCTGAAAGACAAAGGAGCTTTAATGTGTGCATGAATGTATATGTAGGCATGTTTATATATACACACATACATAAAATTGCTGGTCTATCTGCATGCATACCCAAAGCTAACGAAATAGATGGCAGATGTCACAGAGAGATCAAAAATAGGTATTTAGACTAATTTTAAGCCAAAAAGCTTTAACGATGTCCTTTATTTCTGGATAAAGAAGATGATTCAGATTTAATGCTTCAAACTATTCTTCTCTTTCTAAGCCTGTGTGAATAGTGGAGACTAACATTTTTCAGATTACTGAAGAGAGCTCCTGCTCAAACATGGGTGTGATTATTTATGATAAAGAAGTGGGTAGTCAAGTAGGTACCACCCTAGAGCTGAACAACATGGTTTTGTGCCAGGCACTGCTCTGCTGCATGACCCTCTTGTCCATTAACTTGCGAGGTCTTCGGAGCCAAAGTTAATTCCTCCTGTATATCAAAGAGAGATGCTTCCCAGCTGGGAAGCTCACTGGGGTCCTATCACTGCTGCTGGGCTGCCAACAGCATTAAGAAACCCCCAAATGGCATAGACTGAAATGTTGCTTAGACCCTTCAGTAGATTAAATTCCTTTTACGCTGCTAATCCTTTGGGGTTTTAGGGATGGCCCAGATGACCTTATCTGCCACCTATAAAAAAGTACATGTGTCTGAGAGGCACCAGGTGTGTGAGAAATCTGGGCAATGTTCAGCTTCTCCACTCCCTCCTCCTCCCAGCTCTCAGATAACGCTGCCCACAACTCTCCCTCCCTTCCCAAAGCAAAACCCTTGTGTCACTATTCCTACTCCCCTACACCGCACCACTCCCACCGCTGGTTTCCCTGCCTGACCTACTAACCCTCATTTTGCTGGATGCACAGATGCAAGGCTGGCTAATTCTTACACAATATGCTCTGAAACAGGCGTGCAGCAAACAAGGGAGCCCTGACATGCAGCCTTGGACAGGAGGCAAGTTACTATTTATAAGTCCCTGCTTTGTGGCTATGTATTTTTCTATTCTGAACCAGTTTGACAATATCCAGATGGTGTTGCTAAAACACACATAACTCAGAAAAATCCAAATACCCAGTTGTGGTCATAATGCTTGTAAGCTGCATGCAATTTATCTCTTCATATGGTTTGATTTAGTCACCACTGTTAGATCACGAAGGATCCTCAAGCATTTCAGATGTAAATTATGCTCCCCAAATTTGTTATTTTTGTGATGGACAGTCTCCCTTGCATGCCACAAAATCCAGTTAAAAAGCAATCTTTCCTTCCATTTAAGATGTACATTGTTTTTCTTTTAAAGCAGCATGGGAAAAATGCTCCCATGCTGCCAATAAAAGCTGTATATAGGAAGCCACACCATTTTCTTTCTTTTATTTTCATGTTTGGTTAAAGGTGAGCCTAATTGGTATATTTATGAACTTTATTTATAAGGACTGTGTCCTCAAGGGAGCATTAAGTGATCAACTAATAACTCCAGTTTTATTCAGAAGAGTCTGTGCATCTGGAAATTTGTTATATCTGATCATAAATCTGTTTTGATGCTTCAGGAACTAAGGGGCTAATCCTGTTTCAGTAAAAAAATCTATGAACTCATAACAACTACAGTCTTGCATAGACCTGTTTGAATGCCATTGTAATTGTGGAACAGGCACTTGGAAACGGGGGATAGCTGATCTCTGCGGATAAAGCATTATCATGCTGCAAGTGAAGCTGAATATCCAGAGTCCCCAGTTGGTCTGTTTGATGTGAATGGGCTGTGATCAGGCCAAAGAGGCTGTGAGGCTCACTGTGGGTATCAGATTGCAGGACAGTTTTGAACAGAAACCCCAACTCTCGGGATTAAAACAGACCAGAGATTTGGTCTGTGCACAAACTCTATCCTGCATCTTAATTTTTAGTGTGGGCATTTGTCTGTTACTTTGCTTTGATCACTCTGATTAAGCATCCTCAGGGTGAGTATCTTAGCATGGAGAACTAAAGGCTTCCCAAGTCCTGATACACCCTGATACACAGTCAGAGACTCAAAGGGAGGGGAAACCTTCCCTTAACAAACCCGCTATCTCTTCTCCACCTGGACAAGAGCAGCCACAACACAACTGGCAGCTAAACCACTCCTGCCCGTGTTCTCCTGTCATGGCTTTGTCCGCTGGTACCCGGCTGAGCTGTGCTGGGAGGCAGCTCCAGCACGGTGCTGGGAGCGGGCTCGCAGGGGTCGGGATGGCAGGAGGGCAGAGGGGGTGGCGGGGCTGCTGCTGTGGGAATCCCCTCGCTTTCTCATTCCTTGGCCCCAAAAACTTGTGCCTGTCCACATCCAACACTGAGGAGGAGAATGAGGGGGATACTGTCTGGTTCCTTCAATTTATGCTGCATGTAGGTCCTATTACCTTAGTGCATGTGTTGTTTTATAAAATTATCATTTTTTTCCTTAAACCCAGCTGTAGTTTTTGACTCAGTTCCATCAGTAACAGCTGGTAAGGAAGTGATTTCTTGCTGTATTTCAGTTAAATATTTTGATGGTTTAGCTTTTCATTGGAGGTTCATTTCTTAACTAAGTTATTTTGGGTTTGAGTTGTTAAAAAGATGAAAGTAAGTTTAGCTTTTACCATGAAAATGCATTTGTATCAGGGGAAGGCATGAGGCTGGTGTGTCTGTCTGCTAAAAAGGTATTTTGCATCAGACCCCATGGATATTACACCAGTATGATGTTAGTGCCATGGAACAGTTTGCAAACCTGTTTTATTTTTGTATGATGCCGTTATCTTTCATAGCACAAGAAGTAAAGCAGCAGCCTTGGAAAAGCTTTTGCCCTGGATAAACATGAGAGGGTTTTCTGTCAGCCTCCCACTGAGTGTGTCCAGAGCAGCGGCTGTTACATCAGGTTTTGAGAGATGGTGCTAGATACGTTGCTGAGACGAATGACCGTGACGTGGTGCCTGCGACAGTGACAGATGAGGTTACACAGCCCAGGCTTGCCTTGCCGTGCCCCGTGCTATTGCAGGACTGCAACTGCCCTGCAAGGCTGCGGGCTGCCAGGCAGAGCCCTTCTGGGCTATATGTAAAACAAGAATTAAATAACATGAGCTCTTCTCATATTAACAAAATGTGGATACAAGAACTGTGGGTAAGCAGCTGAATTTCCTTTAACATGAGAGGTAACATACAGGGTTCTGCATGGTAAAACCTTATGCCTCTTTGCTTTTTCCAAGGCTATGCCCATGACCACGATAGGGTTCCCCTTCCAGAACCAGGGAGAAAACCTCCTCATGCCTTATTTTCCAGCGAGTGGCAGAGGGATGCACTGGGCCCGCAGGCTGTGTGTGTGCTGTGGGCTGTCTCACTGGCCCCGTGGCAATGGGGAGGGTGGGTCACAGTTGCTCCGTCTTGTTGCACTGCAGCTGTGACCCCTCGTGCAGGACACGGATGGAGGGGCCAGACAGATAGAGTAGGCCAGTGCATGGCGTTTCGGGTCCTGGAGTGGAAGAGCGGCTGCGATACGGCTTTGCCTGCTCCTCAGCCCCAGCCACCACTGCTGCGGAGGGTGAGGTGGGACGTGCATCGTGCACCTCTCACCCCAGGGGCATTTCTGCTTTTCGCTGTCCAGAGGGCTTGGTTGGTCTGAAGAGTTTCTAGTGCTTTCTTTTGCACATGACATAGGCTGTCTGCTATGAGATGGCCTTCCTACCCAGGGCAGAGCAGCCCACAAACTCCAAAGGTTGCTCTTCACCACAGCCCAGTTCATCTAATCCCTGCTGATGGTTACAGATGACTCCCCGGTGGTCTCAGCCTGTAGGGTACTGTGGCCTCTGCTCCAGAGGGAGTCACAGGGTTCAGCATGTCACTGATGAAGGTGCAATGATAAGAAACCTGGAGGATTTGTCCCATCTACTGACGGTCTCTCCCTTCAGACAGTGACACGACAGGCTGTGCTGGTGGGGCCTCCAGGTGGAAAATGCAGGCTCCAGCCTGCTAGACAAGCATAGCCACCACCATGGAAAGGGGAAGGTGATACATTCATCTTCTAGCAGTGCCTAGAGTTAGGGTGTGGGCCAATTTTCATCATTTTTGTTTGATGTTTTTTTTGCCTTTTCTTATTTCTTTTTGAGTGAGGAAATAGCTCATGATTCCCAGAGGCAGAAGTTCTCCTGCCTTGAAAATTTAACCTGAAACAATAAAGTAATCTTCTGTTTTAGCCTCCCTGGACCTCAGGCATAAACGGTTTTCATTTGGTGCCCAGCTAATTAGCTCGCTGAAAGGTGTTAATAGTTAAGCTAATAATTACTACACCTTTGCAACTGACCTTGAGGTAACTTTAATGCAGATACTTTAAAGATAAAAATAATTATTTCTCGATTTTTTTTAATTAGAACAAAATTATTTATATATTTATATTCTTTCCCTATTTCAGGTGATAAGTATAAACCAAAACACACGAAAGATCAATAACTATTGACCAGAGGGGAAAATTAACATGTTTCAGCACGGCCGATAGAGAAGGTTGGGAAAATGGGCTTCGCTTTGTGTAGGCCTTTTTGGGGTTAAACTGCTCTTTCAGTTGTTGAGAATAAAGCACACACAACTTTATTCACACTTTATCCTCTTCTCCCCAAGCGGTGTTCAGCCAATAGCGGCCAGCAGGTTTGGGATGTGCAGAGTTGGCAAAATAAAATACAAAAATGAATTCTGCTACAAGTACAGAAACAGAGGAAAACACTTCACCCAGACTGCTATGTGGTTTTGCTCTTCATCATCACTTTCTGCATTCAGAGATGCACACACTTTTAATGGACCTTCTCCGGCAGAAGGGATGGAGCAACTTTGGAACAACCCCCGTTTGCAGATGGGGACACTGGGGCACAGAGTAATTAACTTGCTTCTCAAAACCTCACTGTGACCTGTTACGTGTGGATGGCAGAGTGAGAAAGAGAGTTCGTGTCTCGCCCCTCCCAGCAATTGCAAGCAAAACATAGAAGTAAAAGCCTTTTCTCCATTTTGGAGCTGAGGGACTTTCCTTCCGATCCCAGCGCTCTGGGGTTATTGCACAGATGTGATTTATGCAGTAATTAAATCTGCAGAATATAGTTAGGCGCCTAAATGCCTTTTAAAATGGTATTTAAAAGACGAGTCCTTGAGGCCTGACATTCAGAGGCACTGACTCCCACCGGTAGCCGCCGAGGCCAATGGGACAATTGATGCTTAAGCCACAGCATGGCCTTGAGCCAGAGTGCTCAGCACCATGTGGGAGCAAGCCCAGAATGGCTTTCTCACAGTGTACATCTATCTATTTCGCGCTAATTTGTATGACTTTGAAGCAGGAAGATAGCGTGGGATGGTCTATCCTCTTGCTGAATAGCATCCTTAAAATTATTGCTGTAGGTAGGTACAGCGGGACCGACAAGCAAAATGCTCTTTTCTCAGGCCAGCCAACGTGCCAGCTCGCTGATTATTCGCTGTATTTGATCTGGCATATATCTACTGTGACTCATTCTCTGCAGCCCCAGGAAAATGTGCTCTCTATAAGCATTTTAGAGGCTCTGTTGCTCAGTGTTAGGAAGCAGAAGGAAATTCCTTCCGAATATGTTTCATCAAAATGGTGGGCTAGATTTTCGTAAGACACCAAAAAAAAGGAGGAAAAATGGCACGCCTGTATTACCAGGAGTGAAGAAGAGTGTAGTTTTCAGGCAGAGGCTGAGAGATAGTGGAACCATGTTGTACCGAAAAAATGACACTTTTCCAAATACGCAAGGGAGTAGATGATTTCATACTGGGTCATTAGCACTCTGTCTTGCTCCCCACCTTCTCCTTGCAAAGAATTAAGTGGAAATTCTGCTCTTGCCTTTAAAACCAGAAATGGGTGCTATGGTGACTTTATTGCCTATATTCTGTTACTATCTACTTACCCACGGAGGACCAAGCATCCTGTGACAGGAGCTGAGGTGGTGTGTGGACGGGGTCCCCGCTCAGGTGTCAGACAGGATATGACACATAGTCAAAAATGGATCCACCTACACTGGGGGAGCTGAGCTACCAAACACCCGTCGCATCTGGTCTTGATGGACCAGGGTTGGACAAGGTAGCAGACCAGACACCTGAAAAACAGACTGGTCTAATGAATGTATTAAGAGGACATTATTCAAAACAGAGGTGGTTATGATGTAATGTAAAAAAAATTGCATTATTTAAGCTGCACTAGACAAATGGTTCTACTTTAGATTTGCAGTGGTGTGTAGGAGAGCAGAATGATAGCTACCCTTTTCCTCTCTTAGGTTTGGGGTGGTGCTGAGTGTTCAGACCTGTAAAAGCATACGTCAGCAAAGACTCAGCCTGACAATTATTTTTGTCCATGTACCTGGGGAGCAGGGAGGAGCTGACGGAGATATTTGGGTCAAACATACTCCCTAAGTCCTTTTTTCGCTGTGTGTTTTCAGGTGTTACTGGTCTGGGTGTGAAACAGTACTGGGATGGGACACACTCAGCAGGTTTAAATAGCCCAGGCTGCTGCAGTGGGGCAGGCTCTCTTCCATGCCTCCCAGTATTTTCCCATGCCATTGCAGGCAAATCCTGTGCCTCCGATCTGCCCCTTCAGTCCACCTCCTTCAAAGAACTGCCCTTCCCAGTCTAGCACAAAGGACCAGGCAGTGGTTAGTCAAAGCAGGCTGGATGGAAGATTTAGCAAGATGAGGGATTTAGCAAGATAGGAGATTTAGCAAGTTTTCCCTCTGCTGACCTCATTCCCAACAGGTTTCTTTTGTCTGGAGCCAAGGCCCCACGCAGGGCAGCTTCTCCTGCTGCTAGTCACCTGCCTGCAGATAATCTGACCTTTTCTTTCTCCAGCACCGGTAACACTTACAAAAAATTGATAGCTTCAATGGCAAACTTTAGCTTTTATTGAAGGTTTACAAGTATCCCACAGAAATGGGACCTGGGCAGTTTTGGGGAGTGAAGAGGAGGAGTGTGGGCAGCCCACGGTCTGCTGCTGCCGTGGTGTGGTGCCCACTCCTTCCCAGGATGGGTGGACACGGCTTCCCCGCAGCTGCCACTGCAGAGCTGATGGGGGATCTCATCACATGTACTCCTCAGCGCTCCGAGCCATGCAGGTATAAAGGATTTCAGCTTAAGTCCCCAATACACAAGCTGACCAGAAATAATTTTAGTATTCTGCAGGATAAATCTGAGTTCCTTTCTTCATTCTTTGTGTGCTGTGTTCTGATCAGTGCTCCTTTGTCTTGGCAGGCGATTGCTATTCCTAATTTGTGTAATAAAATCTGTTGTCTCCTTGGACCAGAAGTTTTTCTTTGAACAACATAGACGCCGATTGTTATTGAAATGCATGACATTCATTTTGTGTGTTTGTTCTCAGGAAACTAAATGAGCAGATTTTTCATCGTGTTCCGTGTGGTTTTGCCAAGCTAGCAGGCCATATTTTATCAGCCCCAGACCTGTAAGCATCCTCTCTTTTGACAGATTTGAAGAGAATTCCTGCTTTCCTCAGTGTAAATATGGAAAAAAAGGAGCAGGAACCAGGCGTCTATTATTTATAATGTCTCATTCTTCCTTTACGGTGAGTTGCATCAAAGCAGTCCCTAGAGGGGGGACAGTGTGACTATACATACTTTTACAGGTGGGGAAACTGAGGCATGGCTAGTGGTAAAGCTGGAATCGAGCTGAGGTGCTGGCACTCCAAAATCAGTGCTCTGTTCGCTATGTCACACAGCCTTCTTCACAGTGCTTGCACTAACAGTGCCTGACAACCTCTTCAACGTTGCCGAGTTTATCCTTGTAATGCATCCATGAAGTACTGATGATTTGCTTATGCAGATGGGATATTGAAGCAAATATGTGTGTATGTGCTTTAGGAGCAGGGGAAAGAGTTGCATACACACACACGCACACAGACAGAAGGAGGGAGAAGCATATTGTAAACTCTGATCCACTGGAGAAAAAGAAATCTTGATTAATTTTAAACATTCACCTTCTTGCTCTGCTCAGTTGGGCCCAAAATGTTCCATCCTTAATATGCCTGTTATTGACTTGAGGCCCCAGTCTTCAGTGAAACGTGTGGTTGCTCTTAATCAGGACTCCTAGAGCGAGACCACCAGCAGGCACTGCTCGGAGTTGAACGCGGGCTCAGCAGCTCGCAGCATGCCAAGTTTTGCAGAGCTGTCTCATTGTTTTTCAGTGCTGATGGGGTTCTTTGCTGGGAGGGGGGGTCCTGCCACGTCCCGAATCCTGCTCGATAAAATTTCAGCTGTGCAATCCTGGTAGCCTTCCCAAAATAGCCCTCGTTTTGCACTGTGGCCAACAGAGCAGCTCTCTTTGGGGGTGGAAGCTGCGAGAAACCTGCTGTGGAGAGCAAAGTGTGGGAAAACTTTTGCTGGTATCGTGTAGCTGGTCCAGAACTTTGAACCCCCTTATTCTCTGCCTAGGGAAAAGAGGTTGGAAAGCACCACTGAGATACCTGGGTATGTCATGCACACTGAATGGAAGGGTATCCTCCTTAAAATGCTTGCTGGAATAAGGTGAGGGCACGTGATGCTATGGGCTTGTATTTGTAAGGATCCAATAATCTCGGGACTTTAAAACATTGATATGGCAATGTGGTTGCTGCATGCTGAGGGAGAGGGCGAGAGAGCAAGCAGCTCCATAGTCTGACTTGTGAATTTGTTTCACCTCCCCAAGCATCCTCTCCCCTCATGCAGAACCTGATTGTGAGAAGTTCCTGGGGCTGCAGTGAATTTCAGCCTATAAATATATTAATTTTTGTTTTGTGCACTTTGTGCATCATTGGAGTGCTTCAAATGTTGTCTCAGCATGTTATTCATTACTGAATCACTGAGAACATATAGAAAGAAGCATGTGGGCTGTGAAACATTTTGTTTTTGTAATGGTTGGCTTGAGTCTGTGCAGTATTTAACTTCCAGTCTACATCTGAAGCATATAGGTTGTAATAATGTTTGACATGGGTGTCAAATCTGTTCGTCTAGCTAGAATAAATCCCATTTCTCTTCTGCATTTGTCTTTACCAGTCCAAAACTATGGGAAGATTTCTGTCAAAAATGAAGGCAAGGAGTATTCTTTCTTCAGAAAAGGACAGAACAGAATATCAATTAATCTATTCTAAGGTCAAAACTACAAGAATAAACGCAGTGTTATCATAATTTTGACAGCTGTGTTATCTTTCTTGTGACAAAAAAGAATTTTCAGAGAATTTTGCTCTATTCCTTTCACAGAATATGTCTATATGGTGGAAATTATGCTACTAGTGGGATTTTTAAAAATATTGTAATCTTTCTTTTTCATGCTAATATGTCAAACTACTTTGAGAAAGAGAAAAAAAGGATAAGCAATGAGCAATTCAGGTATCAGAATTTGATTTTTAATTTTGAGTATTGCTAACATTGCTGAAATCTAGTTATGTAAGCGTATAGGTTACAATATATCTCCATATTTTTTCTTGGGAATGTGAATAAAAGAACACTGCAAGTGATGCTGGCAACAAAAAAGAAGGTGGGAGATGGAAAATTATTGTCAAAAGCCTGGCCAGGAGCTGTCATTCAAAATGTCTTTATAATGAAAAATCTACTTCTATATTTTTTGATTTACACTTTTCAAACTATCTTGGAATGAAAAAATGCTGTCAAAATATGTAAAACAGAAACAAAATTTTTCAAACAACTATAGTGTTTGGAGTCCTACCCCAAAATGCCAAATAATCAGTGTCTGTCTAATCTTTAAAAGTTTCTCTTGTTTATGTGACTTCTGGTTATATTTTTCGTATTTTCATGAGGCTCAACTAACAAACACGTAATTCTCACAGGTTCATTGGCTGAACTGCCTGTCTGCAGGGACAGTTACCCAGCGTAGCTCCAGCCGAGCTCATACAGGGAAAAAAGGAGAATTTGTCTTGGCTTTAATCTGGACTGAATCCCTGGAATGTTAAATTGGAGCTGGTTGCAAAACGGAGAAAAATTTTCATTAAAAAATTGGCAAGATAAAACTTGTCACCGTTTTTCACTCCCCCTTCCCTACCCCCTTGCCCTCAAATTTCAGCAGTGGAATGTGACCAGAGAAATTGTCAAGCTGAGTAAATGTATTTAGAGACTCACTACAAATGTAGTCCTGGCTGTTTCCTTTTAAAACATGGAAGGATGGATTTATACAGGAGCTCCAAAAGACCTGAAAACAGCTCCTGTTTTTGTGGATAAGAGCAGATGCCAACAATCAGCTCTAGTACTTAACACTGACCTTGGCCAGCTGCAACTTATACAATTCTTCCTTTATACCTCCTGATGCTGGAGAGATTATTGCTTTCTTATCAAAAAATGCATAAATTTTTCTCAATTTAAAGCTACAGCTCAATGCAAACATGGAATAGGGTAACAGAGGCTTTCAAACAACCAACCAGTGATAATGAAGTGACACACTTAAACAAGGACATCTTTCATGAAAAACAAGTAAATACGGTAGAAAGTCTTTAGCACTGACCTGGCTGCACACACTGAAGATGTTACCACTGCTTTCAACAGGGAATGTTAGACTAAGGGTAAGAGCTTTTGAAAATCATGTTCTAGAAGCGGAGGTTGCTTCTCATACAGCCTGTTTCACCAAGCCTCTTCTCCTTGCTCGCTTATCACTGAGATGAAAGAGATCTCAAGTTGCCCATTATTGCGATACTCTGCCAATGCCACTCTAAAGCTGCACAGAGCTGAATGCATGAGAAGGATGGGAAATATCCTTCTGAGGGACGGTCCAGATGCATTGTGATCTCTTAACTGTGAGGCTTAGCAAAAGGAATAGAAGAGTTTAAACATCTGAACTCTGTTTTCCCACCTGGTTGTGAGCCCTAATATGGACTTTGATAGGACATTTTGGGGTTTTTGTCTCTGTTCTGAAAACTTTTTATGTGAACTCAGCAAAAGTGAAGTCCTCACTAGGCTAAATAGAACCTTCTGGGATGCAGCCTATAATTCCTAATTAGTGTCAGAGGAATTGGTACATGGAACTGAGGTCATAGGCTATTTCCAAGATGTTTTTGCCTATCAAGGAAAATTAATTTTTCAGTGACAAATAGAGTGGCTGCCAGACCCTGGTAATCAAGGAGAGATTCTTGACTTAAATGTCAGATATCCAAATACAGCAGATATAACTACAGTCGATTTGAAAGAATCCTCTTGTATAGGGCTATACTGGGAAATCTTGATAAAAATTGTATTCAGAATTTTTTTTCTTTCTCAGTTCAGTTCACAAATGCAGCAGTACAGGATCTATTGCTCACCTGAAGTTATTTTCTTGGTTTGAGGCTTTAAGCATTAAGCCCTGAATAGCTCAACATGCAGTGCCAGAATTAATCTCAGTTCTGTCATCTGAATGACAAATTATGACTTCAGTGACACGTGTCCAGCTGTTTTTTTCTTCAGCAGGTTACCTCAGCTGGATCTGGAAGGACATTAGTGAGCAAATCAGTGGCAAATGGACAAGAATGAATAGAAACATTCTTCTTTTTGTATCTTGGAGCTGCAGTTGGTCTTAAGGGTTGAAAGCAGAGAAAAACATGAAATTCTTGATTTCACCTCTACAGCTTATAGAAGCAACCTTAAATGCAGCCCTAGAGGTGTCAAAATAGGAAGATGCTATTTTTACAAAACTGTTTTTCTGAAAGTAGTGGAAGAAACTTAGATTATTTGTATTTATTTTATTTTTCTATAAATGGCAGACAAGAAGGATCATAAAATCATACAATCATAGAATAGTTTGGGTTGGAAGGAACCTTTACAAATCATCTAGTCCAACCCCCCTGCAATGAGCAAGGACATCATCAACTAGATCAGGTTGCTCAGAGCCCTGACCAACCTGACCTCGAAAGTTTCCAGGGATGGGGCATCTACCACCTCTCTGGGCAACCTGTGCCAGTGCTCCACCATCCTCAGTGTAAAAAAAATTCTTCCTTCTATCTAGTCTAGATCAACCTTCTTTTAGTTTAAAACCATTACACCTTGTCCTATTGAAACAGGCCCTGCTAAAATGTCTGTCCCATCTTTTTTATAAGCCCCCTTTAAGTACTGGAAGGCCACAATAAAGTCTCCCTGGAGACTTCCCTTCTCCAGGCTGAACAACCTCAGCTCTCTCAGCACCTCAGAGGAGAGGTGCTCCAGCCCTGTAATAGTTTTTGTGGCCCTCCTCTGGATCTGCTCCAACAGGTAGGTCCATGTCTTTCCTGTGCTGAGGACTCCAGAGCTGGATGCAGTACTCCAGGTGGGGTCTCACCAGAGGGGAGTAGAGGGGCAGAATCACCTCCCTCAACCTGCTGGCCACGCTTCTTTTGATGCAGCTCAGGGTATGGTTGGCTTTCTGGGCTGTGAGTGCACATTGCCACTGTGTCCAGCTTTTCATCCACCAACGCTCCCAAGTCCTTCTTGGCAGGGTTGCTCTCAATCCCTTCATCCCCCATCCTGTACTGATACAGGGGGTTGCCCCGACCCAGGTGTAGGACCCTGCACTTGGCCTTGTTGAACCTCATGAGGTTCACATGGGCTCACTTCTTGAGCTTGTCCAAGTCCCTCTGGATGGCATCCTTTCCCTCCAGCGTGTTGACTGCTCCAGTCAGCTTGGTGTCATCTGCAAACTTGCTGAGGGTGCACTCGATCCCACTATGTCATTGATGAAGATATTAAACAGTATGTATCCCAACATGGACCCCTGAGGGACATCTCTTGTAACTGATCTTCATCTGGACATTGACCACTACCTTCAGGATCCGAGCAACTCCTCATCCACCAAACTGTCCACCCGTCAACTCCGTATCTTTCCAATTTAGAGAGAAGGATGTTGTTGGGCGACTGTGTCAAAGGCCTTACAGAAGTCCAGATAGACAACGCCTGTAGGATGGCCACAGGAACTTTGTCTGGAAGGGGAGAGCAGAAGTTTGATGTTGGCATTTCTTTTTTTGTACATTTTTAAGGTGCATCTACACTGAGGAACCTGAGTAATAAATACAAATTCCTCGATTCAGGATTAAACTAGCTGGTTCAAGTCCTAACTTCAAACTAGGTACATCTGTATGAAGATTAACGTGAGTTAATTTACTTTGCTGACCTTCCTTTGCATCCTGGCAGACTACAGGTTGCTGCTACCACCTTCTCCCAATTCTTTTGCTAGGTCTTATAAAACCAGCTTGGTGTCTGCCCTGTACTGTGCTTCTTGCCACCAAAGGCTTATATCCTCCCTCTTTTTCCATGAGGTTTGGAGATCAATGAAAAGGTAACACTGCTGACCCTCCCAATCTCAAACTCAAGAAAAATATGGAAGGTGTCACAATTCATGAAGTTGTTTATGAATGTGGGAAAATTTTAAAATAATAGATAACCTGTTAGTTTCCTCACCACATTTTTTCGGACATCTATGGTTTATTCACATCACAGTATTCAGCTCTGCCTTGCAACCATGAGGATGGAACATTACACCTTCTTTTTTCCTAATGAGAGCTAAGATTTGCTCTTTATTCATTTGCTCCCAGGAAGCTGCAGTTTTAGAGTTAAAATTCAACTTTCCCTGCCAGCATTGGATACTACTGGTTGTGGCCCATGGCAACAATCTATCCAGCATCTCCTGTTTAATGTATTAAGTTTCAAATA
This sequence comes from Anarhynchus alexandrinus, assembly GCA_008711295.1. Taxonomy (NCBI): domain Eukaryota; kingdom Metazoa; phylum Chordata; class Aves; order Charadriiformes; family Charadriidae; genus Anarhynchus; species Anarhynchus alexandrinus. The sequence continues at coordinate 2,443,962 of VUYV01000032.1, read as the reverse complement.
GAGTTTTCCAGAGCCTTGCACTGAAGGTGGTATTTTCCTCTTCCATTTCTCTCTTTTTGTTGACTTCCACATATGTGGTTTACTTACTTTACTTTTTTTTATTAAGATGAGGCAAATATCTTTTTTCTCAGATCTTGCTGTGTTTTCCCCATTACAAAATTTCTTCCCAGTATATCAGGCTGGGAAGATGATATTATAAGCCTGATCAATAATTGAAATTGGTGTGTCCATTTGTTTTAGCTTTCCTCACTCACCATCTGCAGAACAGTGAACTTTCTGTGTTATTTCTTTGGTAGACACTTTTTGAAAACTTTGTTCAAAATAAAGAATATATCTCTTTTAGGTTTGGCTAAAACCCTGCCATCACAGAACTTCTGGATGAAGCATAGTGGAATTTAAAGTGGAATTTTGTTCATCTGTGCCTGGTTTGAGTCTTCCAGACTTCTCTGCCTTTCTTGGGGAAGAAGTTGCTCTATTTGTTCTGATATCGGCAGAGTAAGTTTTTTGGGAAGGGCTGTGAGGAAGTGATTCACAATGCAATCCACTTCCATTTTCACCAAATATCTCTCCCTTGCATTTCAATATTTTCACATAAATAACAGTATATTTTTTGAAGTCCTTTTTTTTATACTGGCTGGCAGTCTTGTGCTTCTTTATGCAATTACAGTGCAAAGGACAAAGACTGGAAGTTTCTTTCTCCTTTTCCTCCAACAGTAGATCAAGGTCACATTCAATGACACAAGGAGATGGCAAATTCAGAACTGCATAAAAAACATATCTTTTCATGCAGCTTGTAATTTAAACTGGAACTCACAGCTTCACTGTGGCATAGACACCAGAAATACATAGATAGGTCACAGTAAGGATTGAAAGTATATAGGTATAATAAAAATACTATGATATGCAATTGTAAAAGCTAACATTTTGGAACATNCCTCCTGGACTTGAGCCAATCAAACTCTATTAGAAATTAGATGGAGACCCGAGGTTGGAGGTATATTAAAAACCATCTGCCAAGTCTGGGATGGCTTTGCCTTCTTCTGAAACATGGGATACTGTCTCCTATAAGAAGCTGAATTGATGGATTGGAGCACAGTGATTTCTGTTTTCCTATTCTGATATGAAGAAAATAACTGCAGACACTTGTATGTTTGAAAAAATGCATGCTTATGGTCTGAAAAAAATTATTCTTCTTTTTTAATGAACTATAGGAAGCTTGTCCTTCGAACCCAAGCAGTAAAGTAGAAGGAAGATGGACAACATATCACAAACAAGCAAAGGAAGTAAGTTAGCTTAATGACACCACTGGCTGTTTAATTATGCAAAGAAATTATCTTCTCCCCTTCACTGTTTGTAAAAATGAGCTTGCTACATTCAGATTTTAAATAGCATATCCATAAATTTAAGTTTAATGCCACTGTACAGAGGCTTTCCCAGATAATTCAAAAGCCTATCTCCTTGGAGTCATTGAGACTGTCACTCTGACTAGACAAATTTTATGTTCTGTGTGTAATAGCAGAACTGGATGATGTGAGCTACACTGAGAGGTCTCTTAAACTTTGGGAAGGTCTGTGTGGTTACCTGGTTTTGGGTTTTGATTCTTTCCCCCTTCATATACTGATATCAGAAGTTTAAATGCAGCCATGTTATCTAACACCTGTTTCCTGCTCTGTTGAAGCTAATATGGATCAGGGCCATTCCTTCAATAGAGTCACGCTGCTTTATACTGCCTGAACATCTTGCCCTGCTAAGGGGGAGGCCAAGGCAATTCCTTGAAAAAAAGAGCTGAGCACTTTTTATTTGTCTGAAGTTTCATCTCTGTCTAATTTAGTTATCCATTAATTCCACAAGGATCACAGCACCATGGTGACTACTAGAAGTCTGAATTGCCCAAGTGTCCTGGTTTCAACTGGGACAGAGTTAACTTTCTTTCCAGTGGTTGCTGTGTTTCAGATTTGCTATGAAAGGAATGTTTATAATGCATATTGTTTTAGTTGTTGCCAGGTGATGTTTATTTTTGGGGAAGGACTTTTTACTAGGGCATGTAGTGACAGGACAAGGGGGAATGGCTTCAAACTGGAAGAGGGCAGGTTTAGATTGAACATTAGGAAGAAGTTTTTCACTTTGAGGGTGGTGAGGCACTGGAACAGGTTGCCCAGAGAGGTTGTTGAGGCCCCATCCCTGGAGGTGTTCAAGGCCAGGCTGGACGTGGCCTTGGGCAACCTGGTCTAGTGGGAGGTGTCCCTGCCTATGGCAGGGGGGTTGGAACTCAATGATCTTCAAGGTCCTTTCCAACCTAAACCATTCTATGATTCTATGATTCTATGATTTTTTTTCAAGGACTTTTTTCAGCTTCCCATAGAAGCTGAGAAGGAGCCTAGACAGAACAATGAAATAACCAATAGACATCATCCTCTGTATATAAATGGGGTTGGCCGGGAGATGGGTACTCGTGATTGCTGCTCTGGGCAGTGTCAATTCACTAGGCAGTGAGAATGACTTGCGTCCTTATTATTATTATTATTGTTATTATTACTGTGATTTTCCTTCTCTGCTATTGTTCTATTAAACTGTCTTTATCTCAACCCATGTTTTTTTTTTTCATTTCTCCTCCTTTTCTCCCTCTTCTCCCTGCCCTCCTGGGGGAAGGAGGAGAACTGCGCGAGCAGCTGCATGGTCCTCGCTGCCGGCTGGGGTTAAACCACGACACCGAGTCAGCCTGATGAAAATTTCTGTCAGACACAAAGAGGTTGTTGCCCTCCACTTCAGAGTGGGCAGCACTGCATCAGTGAAGCGATTCTCCTAGTTCTATCGGGACCCTTTGAGATGCAAGACACTGGGAATGCTGCTGGCCTTGGAAAGGCATGGGAAAATACACATAGTATTTAGCACCTGGAGGGGGAAAAACATTCAAACATAAATATTTGTTTCAGCACCCTGTTGCAAATGTTCAGCACAGTGCATGGGGATTTACTTGCTCAGCTCCAATCAAATATATATTAATGGAAGTTGCGTAGATAAATCCCTAAGCTTCTCTAGGAACGGCTCTTCTGTATTTATTATTCCTCTTGAATTTCAATGCCCCTCAAAGATTAAGCAACCTCAGGTTTTATTTTACTTTTGTGGGAGTTTGAGTAAGTCATGATAACATCCTGGGAACGTGCCGAGTGTGATAAAGACCATGTTCTTTATTGGACTGATCTCACCACTTGCATATTGAGTGAGAGCATTTTCTGTTTCTCAAACCTCAGCATGTGCTGATGCAATATTTGTGTCAGCAGCTATCTGCAACTCCCTAAGAAAGAAGGAAACTGTGAGAAAGAGTTCTTAGGTTGTTTGTTCTTAATGGTGAATTTTTCCAGTATCGGTATGAATTCTCTTATGAAATGCAAATTGATCAATACAAAAAGATGAGGCAGACTGGGAAATATTATTCACTCTAGGACTGTCAAAGGTTAGTGAGGTTAACAGCTGGTTTCTTCAGATACTGGCCCCCAAATTCGCCTTGAGCTCCTCCCACAGTAATTGGGTTTTGGTTCTATGCATTTGATTTCATGCATTTGGATCTATGCATGATCATTTCCCATGAATGCAAAAAAAAAAAACCCCACAACCCCAAACCCTAGCAGTGATTTTTCAAAAACTGATGATCTTTGAAGGTATAGAGTTATCTTCCAAATTTAAAGGTTGCTTATAATAGCTGGTAGGTTAGGAACGAATTTTATACTACCTTAATATTGATTAAGGTCATGCTCTTCCTTTCCACCAGTTGCAGTGAAGAGACAATGTATGTGGGCTGACTGCTTTATTCCTTTATTGCTTCAGTACTATACCAGAGACGAAAAAAATATTTCTGCTCCTCATGTTCTTTATTCTCTTCCACTCTCAATCTTTAAACTCAATTTTCATGTCTTTGTAAAGAATTTCTCCAGTTCATCCCTGCTTTCAATTGCTGTGTAAAAATATATGGTCTGAGCTGTGCATAAAGACAAGCCAGATAATGCAAACGGTCTCTCTAACCTATTCGTCTATGTATGCTATACGTAGGTTGAAGAGCGACGTTAAAGAAAAGCTATGCTTTAGACTCCTTTTAGTGTCTCTTCAGTTTAAGCTACTAGGGACAGATTTCACCTGTTAAACCAAATCTGAATGGCATCATGTGACACTTTCACACTAATGTTGCAGCTCATTTTACCAGCATTCAAAAGCCCTTTCCCTCCGAGAGCAGGAAATAACGTGTCACAGGAATAATCTCTTGGAAGCACAGCATTCTTTGTTTGTCAAAAGGTATGTCATACAGAGCACAATGGGTAAAAGCAGTAAAGACTTATCTGATGATGATTCTTTCACCCAAACTGTAGTGTTTCTCTCAGTCAGTGGACTATCTTCTTAAAAGCATGTAGTGCTCAGCATCAGACAGCTTCTTTTGAATTGCCTCGTCCCTTTCTGATCACATCTGCTTGACTTGACTGAAAACCCAGTAACCTGTAGGTTACATCTACACTGCTAAGTGCATCTACTCACAGAACGGTCAGGCTTGGAAGGGACCTCTAGAGATCATCTAGTCCAACCCCATTTACTCCTGTAAGTAAATGCTGGTTCCCAGGCCCAGTGGTGCAAATTGCTTCTGGCTGCATCCACACTGCACAGTACTTGGGCCTGGATCTCTTCTATGCCCCTTGTGATGCCTCTGTGATTTTAAAATGCAATTATATTTTTGGGTGGATTTTTTTCATTTCAGTGTTCAAAAATAACGTCAAATGCCTGATTCCTGAAATATTAGTAAGCTTTTCTTAAAGACAAACCCTACCAAAAAGACAAGCTTTTAAGGTGTCAGTTCCTCCTTCCCTTCTCACTGGTGCTAGATCTTCTTTTTTTTTTTACCTACTTGTCATTTCTCCAGAATTACCCATGTTTTCTTGTTTTTTATTTCACCTCCCTCTCTGAAGCAGTGGGGACCCAGGAAGAAGCAACATAGTAATTTAGGTGTACTGGGTATCCTCGAGTTTGTGGACACCTGTGCCTGACACAGGACAAAGGCGGCTTCATCAGCTTGAGCCTGGATGCAGTTTAACCACGTTAGCATGGTGCTGTGCCTGCCTAACACTGTGGTAGCACAGAAAGGTATTTCCACACCCAAGCTGTTACGCAGAGCCATGTGAAATGACTTACCCCTTAGGAATCCACTTGCGCAAGAATTTGTGTACCATTTTGCATTTTTTAGGTAAGACTTACTCTTCAGGATGCAGTGTGTTCTCTTGAATCATTACCACTGGCAAAGATACACAAGAAAGGAAGATCTTAGCCTGAGCTCTCACATTCCAGGTAGAGTTTGCATGGAGAGCTGTACAATATTTATAAAGTCAACGTGTTTGATCTGGAAATCATTGAGAAACAGCAAACACAGAACTCTGTCATGCCATATTTTTTCAAAGCAAAGCCATACTCCCTAGTGTAAAATATCCTAAAATATGTTTAAAATTCTTTTTATTAGTATTACTGTTTACAAAATGAGAAATGTAGGAATATAGCTGGGTCTGTTCGAATCACCAGAAAGCAAGAGCACGCTGAAGCTTCCCATGCGATAAAGAAGCAGTGTAGGATTTTTATTGGTTTCTTGCAAAGGTGTACGTACCAAGAATTTGATTTTCTTAGTTGTGATGTAAATCAGGACTAATTCTCCTTCTATCAAGAGTTGTGCCTAGCTACGTTTAAAAACAAAAGACGCCAGCCCTTTTGTATGCTGTAGGGGATCTTAGAAAATGAATGGTCTTAGAAAAAATGTCGAGTGTAAAAATCTCCTTGTACAAATCCCAAGCGTTAATAAAGAAACACCAAATTCCTCCTGCCTATTCTAGCAGGTCAGAAGCTTGCAGGAAATGGACAGCCCAAAGAGTATTAGAGGGTCTCTACTATTTTTACAGAGGAAGATAAGTGAGGTTTCAGAAAGCATTTACTGACCTTCTCTTCCAATTTGAGCTAATTCATTAGCTTCATAAAAGCCTTTCGGCACTTTCTGAATAATTATTTTTCACATAGTTGAGTTCTGAATTAGTATTCAGCTCTCTGAAGAAAAGAGAGTGTTATAAACACGCTTTCTAATGGATGGACCTGAAAATCACTTCTCCTGATGGCTGAAATAGATCTGTGAGGAATTTTCTGTGATTCCTTTTTGGATTCTTTTATAGGACCTTTCTATGCTTTTATTTTCCCAAGTGTTCAATCATAGGCAAGAATAATACAGCACCAGAACATGTGGTCACAGGTCTACCATAGCTACAGGTTTTTGTTTTGTCTTCAAGAACTAGTGTGCCAAATGTAATGTATGTGGGGGTTTTTTGGTTCCCTAAAGGCAACGTAGTGATACCCTGAGGCTCCCCGGCTTGCCTTTATTCATAAAATGGGTTCTATGATGACTAATATTTCTATCTAAGCTTTCTTGAATGACCACTTGTAGAGAAAGACATTCTCTCTTTCACTTTTTTGCAATTTGTCTGTGGTCAATCAGATTTGGTGTTCTGCATCTTTCTAATGACAAATGCGCACTCCAGTCATTAGAATTTGAACCATAGCTATCCTCTTGTTTGCTACAAAGCAACCTTATATTACGACTATGGCATCTAAACTATTTGTTACTAGAATATCGTTAAGGCTGCAAAGCTCCAGTGAAATCTATTCACTTTAGACATATGAAAACCCGGATAGATCTAAGCTCCATTGCTTACAGAAGGTTTTGCTACCTGAGATAGTCTCAGTCAGTAACAGAGCACACTGCTTGATAAGAAGGTCTTACTACCACCCTGTCTTATGTAGGTGTGTGAAACAGATGCAAGAACTAGAGATGCCTTCCTTATCTCCACTCTGCTAGGCTGGGAAAGGTGCTATGCAGTGGTTTGTTGCTGCAATAAGCACTCTTTATGTGAAAATGAAAAGCCTGACAGAAGAATCCTACACTTGCCTAAACTCCATGGATCTGTTCTAGCTTCAGCCTGGTCTGTTGTCTAAGAGCTATTCCTTATTTGATTTTGGACACCATTAGATGGTGATATCCCGGAACAGGTCTAAAACTCTGTCAGAGATAAAAATAAGATCATTTTGTCAAACTCCTATTTCTACTTTTGCCAAATTATGAATGTTTTCAACACAATTCTCAAATCTGATTTATTCCAGAAGTGTATATTTGTAGTGGTTACAGTATGTCCAAAGTAACGCATGAATCCTGATGGCAATTACTGTCTCCACTTTAGAGCAGTATTGCTTCAAAATAGAGTAAGAACTTCAGGGTTTGGCCTATGAATCATCACCTTTTCTTCCACCTTCAAAAAAATAGTTTTAGTTTCTTGGTTATATATCAGTGAAAAATATGTTTGTGACTATACCTGATTTTTTATCCTGCTCTGTAATGCTATTTCTGTTTGTGTGTATATATGACTGCTTGCACGATTATAATATGATAGTCAATGTTAATGTTGTGGCCTGAGTGGGAAGATTCGTATAACCACCACACACGTATTATCCTCGTGATACAACTCCTGAACGGGGCCGTATTGGGAAGAGTTTGCGCCTGCCATCAAGTGGCTCTTATTTGCACATATTTGGCACATATTTGAAGCTGACAAGTCTTTTCCAGCCTTCGCTGGAACTAACTGAAGGGAACCATATGAAGGTTGAGTACTGCAACGGTAAGAAAAAGGTAAGAAAAGCCACCGGTCCAGGAACGGTGGCACTCAGCAACAGGAAAGCAACAGTGAGAATGGGAGAGGGATCCCTGACACTGGGTACAAATACAGAGGCTAAGAAATTGTTTGACAAATTGACAAACGTGGGAGGAAGAGAGGAGAAAAACAGCAGAAAACTAGAGAAACAGCTGTAAGTATATCCCTGAGGAAAAACAGCAAGAAAGAGATTTTAGGGAATGTAATGCACTGGAAAAGTAGGTTTGGAAATTGTGAGTGAGAGAGTTGTACGCTGTCATTTGTTTCTGCCTATTCAGAGAAACTGAGCTTTGTCGCTCCTTTGCAAAGAAACAAGGTTATGTCAAAGACGTTAAACCTGTTTCATACTAGGCATTTCTTTAAATGGAAATATTCCCACAAGTTCCCATTTACTTACTGACTGCTCTGGTCAAAGTGAAAACAAATATTTAACTCTTAAGGAAAGGTACCAAAGTGGCCTCGGGGAGACTGTGCTCGTCTTTTGATACTGCCTAGGAGCTTTGTGTGTGTGTGTGTGTGTGTGTGCTGGTAATTTACTGCAATGAGCACTACTACTACAATTGCTCTGTTGCAAGCTTTTGATAAATGAGGGTTGGGAGCTTGTGGGGATGTTTTAAAGGAGCAGTTCCTGCAGGTAAAACTTTTCCATATTTCAAGCTTTTGTAGAAAGTCTGAACTACTTGGCAACGAACATAAGGGATTTACAACGAGGCTTACCTTAATTCACTTCTTTTTACATAGATATCACTTTTAAGTAATCACATGCCTCTTATTTAATTGTACAGCTGTTGTCTAAAAGGAAAGCTATGCTATTTGATTTACTCCTGTTGCACTTAAACAATACTGATTGGGTTTTATTCCCAGTGAATAATATACGGACTAAGCAGGGCAAAGAAAAGCAGAGATTTTTACTTTGTCTAATTACAAACCTCCTCAAACAATATGAGGAGGTTCAAAAGGTCACCTTGAATGTGAATGGTATTGAGTACGTAGAGAGAACTTGAAAAACAAGTGATAAAGAGAAAAATCATGAAGATCTAATCAATATAGTTAATGGAGCATTCAGCACACTCTTCAGGAGGCAGCAGGAGTTCAGTCCAGCTGACTAGATATAGGTGTCCAAGTGCCAACTTAAGCAATATTTGTTAGCCCCATAGGGCTGCCTCAAATAACAAAAAACATGACAAATAGCTCTGGATGTCTATGTTAGGCAACCAAGCTGAGCCTCAGCTGAACCACTGCACGTTGTATTGACAAGGACTTCAATTTTACTCTCCCTCAATAAGCATTTCTTACTATTTGAGATATCCTGTCTTGCTCTGCCTGGTCTCCATCTACAACTCCAAAAGAGGAGAGGTCTCCCATAGGTCTTGTACCACATCTACCAGGCCCATGCAGGTACCTCAGGCAGCCTAAGCACATCCTATAGCTTTATACCTCTGTGCCTGGCCAACTGGATTGAACATCAGTACATATATCTTAGTTCCAGCTGCACCTCACTTTAAGTATCTCAGCTCCTGCTCATCTCAGTAGCACATTAGGTGCTCAATGCCATCACTGAAAAAGGCTGTCACCGAATTCCTCCATCCTGGCATACGGTTTGCACAGGAATGCTGGGGGTGAGGGAAAGGAGGGGCAGTTCAATGTACCTTGTGACATCCCTGAAAGAAGACAAAGGCAGGGAATGGTATTGGGTGACAGGAGCTGATGCTCAGAATGGGCTCTCATTCAATTGTACAGCTCTTCTCCAAAAATAAAGCTGTGCTCTGATTTACTGGGGTGACACTTAAACAATACTGATCGGGTTTTATTCCCAGTGCATGGAATAAGCAGGACAATATATCCTTATGATTGCATTATGTATTTCTTCTTTTATAATTTTTCTTTTTCAATTCTTTGAATCTTCAAACTTCAACTAAGTTTATCTTGAAGGTGTTATCATGATGAGGACTGAAGAAATGCATGTTAAGGCATGGCCCACTCCTATGATGACCATTACTGCTGAAAATTATGGGCATGACAATGCGGGGCCAGGGACAGGTCTAGATTCTCATTCCAGCTGTGCTGGGAGCTTGTACTGGTAGGTAAAACTGGGAAGAAAAGAAGAAGTGCAGATCTTCAACTCATGGGCCTTCCTCATAACCGTGTGTCATTTTTTTTCTACACTGATGATGTAAAACATGTCTGACAAAAAGAAGCCATGCTTTTTTAAGGCAGTAAATAATGGATGCATTACTGGAAGAGCAATAACAGAGAGACACAGCATACCATTTACTTCTTGCAGCCATTTAAAACAAATGAAACACAGTTCTAGACAAAATAGGGGTAGAAAAAGTGACAGAAACAATAATAATTCCACATTATTCTGAATGGCAGGTGACGCTGGAGTAGGAAGAAAACATGCCATTTCAAACCACACCAAGAAATCTGGCTGAAACTAAGATGACTTTCTTGAGAGCTGTTACTGAAGTGGAGACACCACTCTTTGAAGCTGATTTTTCCATTTGGCGTATTTATAGTTCAATCAAATATTCTTATTGATTTGAGGTTGTGGTATGTTCCTTAGGAAAAGGATAATGAGAGAAGGTGTCTGGTAAACCCTCCAGAGATTTGAGCTGCCTGGATGCTGATTAAGGCTGACACTGTTGGAATGCTGACTGTGTTGCTCTACCTGGCTGCCCACGGTGGCATGCCTTTAAAGATCAGGTTTTAGACCAATTAGTTAATTTTAATTGCACTGATATTAATTTCAATTAGCCTATCAGATGCCAGAAAAGCTAAGACAGCTTTTTACTCTCATTCTGAAAGTAAGTACATAAGTGAATCAAAGAACATTATTATTATTATTATAATATGGCAGGGGGGTTGGAACTCGATGATCTTCAGGGTCCTTTCCAACCTAAACCATTCTATGATTCTATGATATATTGTTGTTGTTGTTGTTGTTGTTGTTGTTGTTGTTGTTATTATTATTATTATTATTATTATTATTATTATTATTATTATTATTATTGTGGTCTAGGCAATCCTTTAGCAGGGAAGTTGGACTAGATGATCTCTAGAGGCCCCTTCCAGCTCTGAAAATTCTGTGATTCCATGATATCTCATGGAGTGTTGGTATTTGCTTCAGTGTTTTGGAAAGGAGACAAAGCATCAGTCTTCCTGGTCATAGTCAAAGAGTTGAAATGAGACTTTAATAGAATGAGACTTTAATACAGGCTAATTTTCTTGTCTCCGAGGTGATGTTTCTTTTTTGTTTGTTTTTTTTTACTTCCATTGCAAATAAAATAATCGGAATTGTGTATGTGACTTAAGAACTTACATCTCATTTTCAGAAACTAGCTTTGGCATGCTAGAGTGAAAGTAGCAATGATTTTCAGAGAAACTTTGGGTCCAGGTGAAGCTGTCTTGGAAAAGGACATTCAGCATCTCTGCGCCTCTGAAGTTTTTTGTCTGGGTCCCTTCAGGGTATTTGGAAGATTCCCCTGCCTCCAGTGCTTGCTCCTGCCTGCATTGGAGTCTGCTTCCAGTGTCCTGCAAGTTTGATGCAGTGAGACAGCCCATGCACTTGGACTGCAGTTCTCAGCTTCTGAGTGTATGACTCCTTCTGGGTCAAACAGTTTATGCTGTATAATGGACACTCCCAGAAAGTCAGCGGACAAAGTCTGCTTTTCTTTGTGGGAAGGTAGGTAGGTGTGAAACTAAGGCAAGCTAACTTTGGTGCTGTAAAAAGACCTCCCATGACCAAATTCCATCTTCGTTAGCATCTTATTTCACTGGTTACTGACACACTTTATCCTGCATTTTCCATATACCATTTACCATTGGAAATCCCAATGACGTTGCTGATATTCTGTGGATGGAGAAACCCACACCTAGACGTGCTGAATACCGTGCCCCTGTAGGTGAGGAATATCTAGTTTTCATTCTGCCCTAGCTCCATGGACTCCTATGGAGTTAAGCCAGCGAAATTGTCCATGATATTTAGCTCATTTATGGTGATCAAAGCAAGCAAGCTTGTTTTGAGATATTTGGGTTATATCTAGTGATAAAATGTTGCAGTTTTCTCTACCCAAACTTGGAAACATAATTCACAGCTTGAACCAAAAAGGATTCTGTGGCATTACAAATGTACAAATCTCTCTGTTCTTCTGTGAAGAGAAAAAAAAATGGGTAGCAGTTACAAATGTTTTTTTGCATACAAAGCATCTGTTTATGCTGACACAGATTATCCTTCTCACTGATAAGTAGGTAAATAAATTAAAAAAATATAATTTTCTGCCTGGGAAGAGATTCAGTTGCAAAATACAGTAAATTAATTCACTTACGTGGAGCTATTTCTTAAGTGGTTGTGGAAATAGACCCATAACTTGAAATGATGCACAGAGCCACTAGAGGGTGTTTTGAAGACTGCTCTGCACCTGAACTTGCCTCAGCAGTAAGAGGTGTTTTAACGACCTTCAGATTGCTGCTTAAACTACTAAGTAGAAAGTCTTTTGCTCAACTGCTGATAAATTTCAGTTATGATAATTTCATTTTCAGAAGGTTTCTCTCCTGGAATTCAAAACAATAAGGGCCAAATCTTTTAAAAATTGAAGGTAGAAGCTGCAGTGCAGAAGCATCTCCAAGATCACAGCAGCTGCAAAACACAAGCTCTCAGGGTCCCGCACGATCCTTGAGGAAAGCTGAAGCTGATGGCCCCAGCCCCAAGCTGCAGCAGACTTGTACTTAGCATAGCTCAGCCACGGGCAAATAAAGCTGCAAGCAATTTACATGGGGCTGCCAACAGCCATGGGTGACAAAGAAAACCCAATGTGTGGGAGTGTTTATGTCCCACCCCTTTCCCAGAAAATATAAGCAATAGAAAAGTAAGAGGGTCATGTGCCAGATACAGCTCTTGAAAACCTCACAGCTCTGGACTCTATTCAGCTAGCAATACTGCTGTCTAATTTGTTCTATGACTGTCGCTGAAATGGGTTTACTTCAATTTTTCATTTATCCATGCTTATTTGTTTTAAAGCCTGTGCTAAACCTTGCCCACTTACACAGTGCACTGCCAGTAAGGTGGCTTTACTGAATATGGCCAGTATTTTAACAAATGGAATTTGTGAAGTCCTAAGAAGGTAAGTTTCAGCAGCCTGAGAATACAAAGGTTTCCGGATGATGATGATCATAGTAATAAGGTGGGAGGTAGGAGCCTGACATGCTCTAATACATGCAGAAATACTGAGGAACAGTTTATGATTCCAGAAGGTATCATTGAAGAGGGATCTGGTTCTCATACATCCTCTCCTTGACCACATGAGCAGAATAACGTGAGGATGGACTGAAGCCCGCATTGAGCTCATATCAGCATGAGCTGGCTCTGGATACTTTCCCTCAGAGCAAGGGCAAGCATATTCAGGAGATGGCATCTCACAGAGAGGCAAGCTGCCATTTGGGCCAACATCCTGGGAAATGGGCCAAGGATCACAGCTTGGTGAGAAGAGGGCCACTTTAGCCAGTGAGTTACCAACAAACCAGAGCACTGACAGCATCACACTTTGGCTGAGCGTACCCAGGAGATCCTGGATTGCTACTGAGCTCTGCAGATCTTGTTGAGCAAATAACCTTTTTGGGGTTGCTGCCTAATCCACAGAGCTAAAGCAACCTGCAAAAAAAGAGTGGGCAGAAAGGATAAGTGAGTTCTTTTCAGAGCCCTGCATGGGATACCTTTGGGGCTATAATTTGGATGTCAGCTGTAGGTTAGGTTCTTAGCAGCTAAGATTTTCAAAGAAACAAATTAAACCTACAGCAAACTGGTCTGAGGGCTTTTCTTTTCTCAAAGCTTATTGTCCGTTTATTTATTTAGTCTTCTCTCTCCTTTTCACCTATCTTTGTGTCAGGTTTAATAGGGCCTGGAAATAAGACATCAGAAAACGGCAGTGGCAAATCTGATCTAGGTGTGATTAGCCCTTGGCTACTTCACCTCCAAACTGAAATATATAAACAACATATAGACGTTACATGAGTGTTTTGACCACAAATAGCTTCAGGTGCAGTAACATAAAACAAAGCTGGAAACCACCATAAGTTCATAGACACAGCTAGCACCTTTTAAAAAAAATCCCTGCATTTTGAAGTATATTACCATGCAGTGGAAAAAAAGGTTTAAAGCAAGTCTTAGAATATCACTCTGAAAAGCAAATGATAAACATTTTACATGCCTTAAGTAAAAAAATGTTATTCCTGTAAGCCATTTTTCACCAACTAAGTTCCCATTTATCTCACTGTGTAACATTAGTAGGAAAAAATCCCAACAAAATCACTTGAAGTCTAAAAGTCTAGTGATAAACTATTCAATTTGGCTAAGAAAGTAATTATTCTCATGACTTTTTTCTTTAAAAAAATATTATTTGCTTAGAATGGCTCTTGCTATTACATTGTTAGAACAAACATAATGAAATAATGGGCCAGTTAGTGAGCTAATGTATTTTTCATTGGCTTTTTATCATCTTTCTTTAAAAAAAAAATGCACTGCTGAGGGTGAAATAGTATAATAAGGTTAATGAGTAAAGAAATAACACAAAACTGCTTTCATCACACTTAGCAGCTCTAAATCACAAAACAGGCGAAACAGATGCTTTGGAATGCAGCCGAGGAGTTGATCAGTAGAAGCTGATTATCTATTAATGAGAGGGTTTTAGTGGTGTACCCTGGTGTAAAAATCACTAGACTTCATTCAGGCAGCCATCAGTTGCAAATACTATGTATATGAATCACTTGATTGATGTACAAAATTCAAAACAGATTTTCCCCAGTGCCCTATGGGCTGTCATGCACTGATGCTCTCCTATCTGTTTATGTTAATGAAACAGGATTTTTCAGTAAGTAAATATGTGTAGTATTTAATTAAACTCACTGCTGGGCTCTGTGTGAAAATGTAGCCCCATTGTTCAGAAGTGCTATTTGACTGCAGTTCTTTGTCTTCACCTCTGGTTTTCATTCCCACTTTCCTCAGTCCCCTGACTGAAGAGGAGATGGGTTTGTCCCGTGCCAAGACCTTGTGAGCACCAGGACATTATGCCACAGAAAGACTGACAATGCAGCCCCCATCCCCGCAGACCTGCCCTTGCACTGTTACCCTCAAGCAGAAGGTGCCTTTGACTTCAACAGCAGCAGGCACAAACCCTCAGGTTCTCCTCCCCAGCCCCACAATTAGCAGAATTGCAAACAGGGATCTACTGGACAGTGAACTGCGCTGGAGCTCAGCACTACCCTGCTCCTGACCACCTTTGGGTCTATGCAATGACTGGGGGAACTGTTTTTTTATACAGTTTGTTGCCCCATTTGGGGGATAAATACTTCCTTTTCAAAGTGTTTTGAGATTGAATAGTTAAAAAAGTTTGATAAAAATATATGATTTGAGCAGGAGTAAAAGCTCGTGATTCCTACTTCAAGGTCCTACGTGTGGGCGGGACAATGCAAGAAAGAACTATGAAAAGAATAAAAATCAGGCTTAAGGTAGAAGCCTGTAAAAATATTTCCCTCGTCTCAAAGATCTTATACCTTTTGTTAAAGAGGAAGCAAGATTATTATTAATGTTATTATTACTTCATCTCAATACATTTTTCTGCCTAATTTTTTTTTGGCATTGTCATGATTTTTTTCCTGAACAGAAATAGAGCAGTTGCTGATACACTCTGCAGCACTCACGGTAAGTCTTGGCATGATTTGTGGCTTTATTTATTGAAGAGCTGGTATTAATAGTTTACATTTATTAGTGGCTGCACGCCCTTTACTGCGGCATGCATTTGCAATTTAATGCTGCCATGTATCAATGGTATTTGCATGTTTGGTGTTTTATTAGCCACCAGCAGTGCTCATGCATTTTATTTAGACCACCCTATAACTTTCCCCGGCTGTTTATGGGTCTGTACACAGGAAAGGCTCAGTGTAAGAGTTTCTGTCCATACATTTCCAAGAGTTCAGAAGCTGCACAGGCCATGTCCAGTTCAGATTTCTCCTCCTCTTCCTACTTGGTAAGATATTAAGGATCTTTCCCAGACTAATAGGGTTAGGAAGACTTTGCTGAATATGATCTTTTCTCTTGTGGCATCATTAATCAACTGAGAAAGCAATTTAAAGCGAATGCTGGACTCTGCTTTGCCTGTTTTGTCTGTTTTTTCAGAGGTTCGATACAGAGGGGGACTCAGAATCAAATTAACTGAAGTTATTGGTATATTCATGGAGAGCTGCTCCTTCTGCCATAGCCTCACGAACAAATAAATAAGTATTTGAGAAATCCTCCTTGCTCATGGATACTTTTTTTTTTTTTGAACAACAACAAAAAGATTGGCAGTGTCATTCCAGATCAGTGATACACAGCACATGACTGAGGGAAGCTGAAAAGCCACCTCCAGCCATGGCTGTGCCTACACTCTGCCAATATGTATGAGAACGATGGCTTTGTTTCTACAGACAGCAGGCCTTTCCCCTAAATGAATAAACATGCTAACAACACGTCCGTCTCTCATCCTGCAAAAGTTTTGCTTCCTCAGAAATAGAGAAAAACATCTCCAAAGGATATATTCTCTTTCTAAAAGTACAGTAAAAGCACCAAGTTTAACATTAGCATCAGCTCAATTCACTTGTTGAGTTCCCACCTTCCATCAGATTCATGGGGACTTTGAAAGCTGCTTGGAGTTTGCTGAGCGGAGCTGGTGAAAATGCACTGAATATGACTTGCAAAGTAGTCTTCAAATTAAATTCCCCAAATTGCCTTTTGCTGTGTATTTTTAATCACCTAGTGGTCTTGTTTACGAACCTTCATGCAAATGGAATATCAAAACATGGTTATTTATGAACAAAACAAATCATCCAAACCTTCCAGTTATTTCATATAAAATGGAATACTTTTTACATACTGAATGCATTCTCTGTTGCCAGGCCCTGAGTTGTCATGAGACTGGCTTACAAGTCTTAAGGCTGTGGTGATATTTTGTTTGAAAGATCATACAGTTAGTGTTCATTTTATCTGGTTTCTGAGCTCTGTAGGATTCACATTTCTAAGCTTTACCTGCACTTGTGTGTATTGCATGTATATCCGAATTAGAGACTCCCGCAGCCCTCCGGCTCCTCAGTGATGAAACTAAAGGTACCAAAAAATAGTGTGATCTTAATGAGGAAATCATTAAATATTTTTTTTCTGCTTTTTGTATGAACTTTTTGGCTAACGCTGAACACAAATAAAATAAGCTTATGCTGTCTTATGAGGAAGAAAAATCTGACTTTTGTTGCAGAAAAGTCCCAATTTGTTGCAAATGAATCAGAGTGATTTTTCCATTTCTCCAACAGGATCTTGCTCTGATGACAGCGAAAGATCTTCAGCATGATCTTCTTCATCTTTGCCTGTAGTGGGGATAGGGCAATTTGAGGCAGATATTAAAAGTACTGGGTCTTCCATGGGTCAAAGCAATACCACTGGGAACGGATAGTCATTCAGAACAAATTCCTCAATTTCTTACAAGATGCCTGAAGTTAATACTGTAACTGAACATAATGTTCCATGAGTGCAAGAGGACAATCATGAATAAAGAGAGTGTGCCTTGACGTGCATATATACTACAGGAGCCTGTTTTTTTTAACCTGTCAAAGTATGTAGGAAAGGGAGATTAAATGAACAAGCCCATAGATGTGTCCTTGCCTGACAGGGTGTTGCCAGTCAGGAGATGGGATCACATGCTACTTTTGCTCAATGTGTATTTATTGACATTCTATATATACAGACATAAAAGCATATATATACTCTGAAGTTCTGTGTGTTTAGGTTGGGCCTTGAAAAATTATTTTAAGTCTAGGTGTTCTTTGATTTGAAGTAGCATGAGTCACACACACACACAAAGGAACAAGCAACTTTTGTGTGCCTTTAATCTCTATGTTCACATTGGTAAGTAAAGGTAAAAGGGTTATTTGCAAGAACTGCATTTCTTGAAAGAGGCAGAGAGAAAGGAGACTGGTTTAGACCAGCAGAGAAGTTCCTGTGCACTGCAGTCTCTGCCTTGAATCTTAAATAGCAGAATGATGAAACCCCACCTCTAGCACTTAAGATGAGGAACTCAGGTTCCTCAGGAGAGTTACATTACCAAAGATGTCACAAGCATCCACAGGACATGACTTTGGGTCTTTGGAGTGCCTGTCTAGCATCTGCACCACAAAACTGATGAAGAGGATGTCTTCCATGCTCTGACTTCAAGGAGAGACATGAGCTGGCTCAGCCCTGTCAAGTGCTGTAGGCAACTTGGGAGGCTCCTGACAGCTTACAGGATCGTGCCCACAGGCAGGCGGAAAGGCAGCACAAGATTAAACATCAAAGACTAAATTGCTTTACTTTTCTTTAACAGGAAGATAATACAATTGCTTTTGATCCTTAAGTTTTAAAGGCAGTTGTGAAGCTTTAAAAAGAGAATCTGAGATGATGGCCTGCTGTATCACTTTATTTTGATAGAAAGAATCATGGTCTTAATTCACAGCCCTCACTGAATCGTTCTCCTAGACTTTCCATAAAAGGTGTAGCATAATGATCTTAATTTTTAGTCTTTCTTCCTTTGAGTGGTTTTTCATCTGATAGAGAAGCTAGTTTTTTAGAAGTGTCATGAGAAAAATTCTCTCTTTCAGACTGCCTGCATTAGGGGCAGTCCCAATGGATCAAGGAAAAGACAGATGCTTTAACTGTTGCTGGTGGCTAAGGTGCAGCCTAGACCCTGCTACCGCCTGCATCTGTCTTTACAGGGAACAGGTCATGAGGTTTGTGAGTCAAGGCAAGGTCTGTGAGTGTGGATGTGTCCACACCTGTAAGCAAGGGACCAGAACACATACAGAATGGATAATATCCTCCTCCATACAACAGGTAACTGCTGAGCATCTTCTCGTGTATTGTAGAAACTTTATCAAAAGAAACATTCTCCATCTAGGTCTCTTGCGTACTGGCCTGTTCCCATTGTGGTGTTGCGGCCATTCCTGACCAAGAGAGTGGAAGTATGAAGAAAACCAGACTCCTTTTTTGACTCTAAAAGGGTAGATATTGGCAGAATTGGAGGAATTTTCTGATAAACAAGCTTCTAATCATTCTGGTAAAACCAAAACTGTTTTGTTGGGAGAGGTCAGAACTATTCCAGAAAGGTTCTCCATGTTCCAGATGGCTTAAATCTTATTTTTTTCTATATGATGTTCCATTTTGAGGGATGAAAAGAAGTTTCTTGCAAAATTTAAATTCATTGTAATAATTAAGCAACATTAACAAAGAGCTGTCAAAGCAAAATCAAACATTGGAGCTAAACCCAACTGCAATATTTTGGAACAAGTGGGCTTTTGGTTTCTTTAAGATTTTGATTTCTGTAGTCATTTGGGGAGATGAACCTGTGCAAAAAGAACTTAAAACCCAAGAAAACATTTTTTTTTGTCCAACTGTATGAATATGTTTCTGAATATTCCTTGCTTAGGTCCTTATTCTGGTGGGTTCATTTCCTCTAAAACCATTCTGAGTAGAATGCAAATGGTTCACGATTGGAATACATTTCTCACTGTCTCTTTCTCTGTATTTAACCTTTGTGACCTTTTTAACTGGTTCGCTAGTCTCTCTCTTCATATTTATCATAGAATCATAGAATGGTTTGGGTTGGAAGGGACCTTAAAGATCATCTAGTTCCAACCCCCCTGCCATAGGCACACGTCCCACTAGACCAGGCCGCTGAAAGCCTCATTCAAACTGGTCTTAAACACCTCCAGGGATGGGGCCTCCACAACTTCTCTGGGCAACCTGTTCCAGTACCTTACCACCCTCAGACTGAAAAATTTATTCCTAATATCTAACCTAAATCTCCCCTCTTCCAGTTTGAGGCCATTCCCCCTCATCCTATCACTACATGCCCTTGTAAAAAGTCTCTCTCCAGCCTTCTTGTAAGCACCCTTCAGATACTGGAAAGCTACTATGAGAGCAGAGTAGAAGGGCAGAATCTCCTCCCTCACCCTGCTGGCCACGCTTCTTTTGGTGCAGCCCAGGATATAGATGGCCTTCTGGCTCCCAGCGCACATTGCTGGCTCATGTTGAGTTTCTCATCAATCAACACCCCCAAGTCTTTCTCCTTAGGGCTGCTCTCAATCCATTCTCTGCCCAGCCTGTATTTGTGCATGGGATTGCCCCAAACCACGTGCAGGACATTGCACTTGGCCATATTGAACTTCTTTAGGTTTGCATCAGCCCACATCTCAAGCCTGTCCAGTTCCCTCTGGATGGCATCCCTTCCCTCCAGCATGTCAACAGCTCCACACAGCTTGGTGTCAGCAGGAAACCTGCTGAGGGTGCACTCCATCCCAACACCCATGTTGCCAACGAAGATGTTAAACAGTACCTGTCCCAGTACCGACCCCTGAGGAACACCACTTGTCACTGCTTACCACTTGGACATGGAGCCGTTGACTGCAACATATTTAGTATGATCACATCAACCAGGAAACTGAGTGTCAAACTCAGTTTTGACACTGCCTGTAGGCTCTTTTTCATCACATGTAGCCGGAACGTATATGGTGCAGCTCCAGATTTCCCCAAACATTGCTCAGCTGCTTTCAATGATGCCAGACTCTTTTTTGAGGCTGGACCGTAGAAAGCCAGATGTTGGCTTGACACTGATGTTATAACAGGAGACTGTAGAAGACACGGAGCCTTTTTACTTAACCTCTTCGTACTATACCTTGTGGGATGCTGAGAACCAAACTACAAGGGAATGCCAACTAAGACATCTGTAACCAGCAGAAATACCTTTTGAGGGATGTTGGGCTGTAACCTTGATACCTCTTACTCCCCACACAAGAATGAGCTCCTTTAGGCCTGGGTTTCATGAACTGGCTCTATTTTATTAGGAACCTGCCTATGGCCTCCTTCTCTGCAGGGCTCACAGATACAGCTAGAGTAAAATTCGTTTCAATTAATGTTGAGCGTGTGGTGTAGATGTTTGCATTTGAGCTAATTACTAGGTAGTCTTTATAATCAATGCAGAGAAATGGTTTCCTCTACTGCATGAGTCATCTTATCCCAAGATAAATACCTAGAACAGACTAATTGCACCTTGCAGATACCTGTTTCTCCCCATTGACTGTAGAAAGAGTTTAGATGGCAAGATGCTCTAAAAGTAAATGAAGTGGGTATTGCCGGAGAAGTCTTCCAGCACTGCACTGAAGATAGGCGTTTCTCCTGACCTGGCTTTGGCAGTACTCCAGATGTAGATTCAGGCATCCCATCCCATGGTGCAGTGCACAGGGGGATCTTCACAAAAGTGTTCCAGCAGGAGTTATCACAGCACAGTATTTCCAGGACAGGTTGTAGTACATTTCCCTGACCAGAGTGGATGTCTCTGCTGTGCAGGTAGACGAGGTTAGAGACCTAACCTGAATACAGTACTGTTAGTGTTTCAGATCTTACGTCACTGATATTAATGCCTTTTTTTGTAACACGTATTATCAAAAAGTTGTAGAAGTTTGAAGCCTAAGTTGAAGTTAAAAGATTCACTTAATGTTGTGTTCTTAAAAAAACATAAAATGTGTGGGTGAACACATGTACACACACACACAAATTCTAAAGAAAAGGGTTTATTCACCACAGCCGTTTGTATAGCTGAACTAGAGCATGATGCCTGAGGAAATCTATAGTCATGGGTTATATTATCTGAAGATACTTTTCCACTGAAGGCTCATTTATTATAAGACCTAATATAAAATAATGAATATTTGTTTTAAGTCAAGTCAGGACCAGAATTTATCTCCCAGGGGATACGTGTAATTTTTGTGATAACTAGGAAAGACTTTCTTCCCCTGGAGTGAACTGTACTGGATTTAGTGCTGCATTAGTAAGCCGAGCATCTAAACCATGCTTATTGGTAATTTAGCTTCTCTTCAGCAGAGCACTAGGGTGTTTCTTTTCTTAAGCATGCACGTAGTCACAGAGATTGATTTCAATGGAACTACTCAGGAAATCAAGATGAAAATTATTTCTGCTTATTTCACAGATCTAATACTTCTGATTTTAGAGGAATAGGCTTTTCTGAAAATTGGATTTTAAGACCACAGTAATAATTTTTGGTTCTACTCGTGGATCTCAAAGCATTACATAAAGATTAGTACTAATGGAATCAATAATACGAAAATGTAGCTGCTCATTAAAATTAATTTTATGAGAACAAATTATGTCATTTATCTTTGGATTAAACTTGCAAATGTATAGAAGGTCTCTTGTATGCCTAATATACTGTATACCTCAAATCACTTTCATTATACTATTTCCTATACTGTAGCCACAAGACAGGAGAAGCTTTAAGGTTTCAGTTTTTGCTCTAGTTCAATAATTCACCATGAATGCTCTAACCCTTAAGAAAATGGGTTGTTTTCATGTAGTTCAAAGAAGCTGGATCTCACACTACAGGCTTAGCACCTCTCATTTGGAGAGAGGCTTTGGATGGAGGTGTCCTGTAGTCCTGGTGAGTCCTCTACTGAAGAGAGCCAATGGGGGAAGGCAAACTACCACTGCCTCCTTCATTGCTGCTACTTAGGGTTTGGTACTGAGCCTGAGATTGTTTAATGTCTTCATTAATGAGTGGGATGACAGGACAGACAGACGCCTAAGCAAGTTGGTGGGTGATACCAAACTGGGGGAGCAAACTGCATTGCAAGTCAGCCCTTCTCTGAGCATGGGGTTGGCCCAGAGGACCCTCAGGGCTTCCACACAACCTGACTCATTCAGTTACTATTTTTTTGCAGTGAACTGGGAAAGTGTTGCACTTTAGGAAAACTTCTGGTGATATTAATCTCAGTTTGACAGCACCTGGGACTGACTTTTATAATTTGCTTCCACTCTGTATCCCCTAACAACTAGGCAATAGCTTCATGTCCTTAAGTTGCTGCTTTTTTCCCGCTCCAAGGACCTTGAATTCTTCATAGCACATAGCTTCACAGCTTCATAGCTTCTTTCCACAGGATGGGACCTACCCATTCACATCTCATTCTGTAGCTGGTGATTTTGTCCCCCAGGTTTGCATCCCCTGGGAAGACAGGCTTTGAATCCAGATTGACTGAGCAGTCCAATGTGGGAACGTTCCTGATAGCTGGCCCCAATGGAGCCCTAAGTAATGATGGCAAGTTAGTGATGTAAACTGAGCTGGCTGACTCGGTATGCTGGGACAACTGAGACAAAACATGTGTGAAACCATCAAAACATGAATGACGTTCTTCGGAAGGAGAGAGGTAGGAGGAAGACAGACCACCTTATCTGAGCTTAAAAAAAGCTGTGCCACACTGCTAAATGCAAGGTGACTAGCTGATGGGTGGAGGCTGGATTGCAATTTCAGACTTAATACCTAAAGCTTTCATTTGAAGGGGATGGTGGGGGAGGAGGTGGGAGAGGATTTTGACTCCAAAACCTTAAATTTCTTACTTCTGTCACAAAAAGTGCAATAAAATTCTAAATCTCACCTTTGTCTTAAAGTCACTGGTAGCAAGGTCTTAAAAAAAAAAAAAAAGATAGAGAACCTTCCAGTGACCTTTCTTTGGTTACCATGTTCTTTCAGAGCTAAAGGGTGATTATCAGCCACCTGAAAAACATATGCAAGGAGAGTGGCATAAAGACTCTATTTAACATTGTTGTGAAGCAGCAGGGGAGAGAGCTGCAGCTGCAAATGAACCTGTTCTTTGCTCAAGTGAAAGTTTTGGCACAAAGATCAATACAGTGAGACCACAAATGAATTGCAGTTATGCTAATATAATATGGGAGGATTAATGCAAATTTTTCTTGTTTAAAACTAGGTTTTAGAGCCTAGTGTTTAAAAATGGTCTCCTTAATAAGATGCCTAGATTCCATCTGGACACTGATATTAGCATTTTAGAGACAGAAAGCAGACATTTATGCCTGGGTTCTCGTTTCAATGTGGGGTTGTACCATTCTGTTAAGAGCTGCCTGAAGACTGGATTCTCTATGCAGCGATGGCTGAAGTTAACTAACTTTTTATCGTGTCCCAGCCACTAATAAGAAGCAGCAGTGGTAAAAAACACTTGTTACCAACACCCAGAGAACGCTCTCCTCTTGCAGTGTCAGCTGCGACAGAGCTAAATGACAAGAGTCAAAATTAGTTGACAGAAAATAGGTCTTATTGAACAACTCTGATTTTGTTCTTTCAGCAGAATGGTTCTTTCTGATGAAGGTATTTGTAATTAGGGGGAATGTATTTAAAGCTCCTACACAATATAAATAAGGTGTATGTTACAATGGATAAAAGTCAGGTACCTATTACATTTAAAAAGGCTGTCAATAGTGAATTTGAGGGGGGGGGGCTGTTGACATTGGGAATTGACAGCCTGTCTAAACTATTGAACATTTTCATGCATCATCTGAATACCATAAATATAAACTCAACCACTGATTAATTGCAGAACACCATATGATGGTAAGCTAATTACATACAGAGATTGGGGTTACTTGTTTTATTCAAATAAAATATGCTTTACTACAATTAAATCTGAAAGTATGTACTTAGGACAGAAACTCAGGTATTTGATAAAGAGTGGAAAAATGTCTCTTCCAATGATATGACTCCAAAAAAGCACTAGGGGTCACGATGAGTGAGCAACTCAGCGGTTTCCAAATATGTTCTGTAGCAATAACGAAAAAGACTAAATGTGATCTTCTAGTATATGAACAGGGTAGAGGAGTGTATGGAGGTGAATTATCTCTGCCTACAGCATTGGATGGATTGATACCGAAATCTTTTTATATTCTGAGAGTGTATTATTTGAAGGATGTCTAAAAGCTGGAGTGTACACAAAACATACCCACAAAGAAGCAGCCCAAAGACCTGCAAAAATTGCATGCGTAACAAGGCTGGAGTCTGGTTTGTTGAAAGGTGACTTGATCACAGAGTACACTGAGAACGCACCAGAAGTTAAATGTCTGTTTAATGCCTTGTGGGGAAGGGTAACAGAATCTGATGCCTGGAAGTTGAAAGGGGCACAATGAAGTAAGAAAGAACAGTAGGGAGCACAGGGTGCTGGGATGCACCGTTGCAGTACTGGTGAGTTTGTGTCTCAAAACTATTCAAAACTTTTCTCTATTCAAAATTAGAATAGAGAAGCTTCCTCTGAATATGATACTAAGACTGCCTGGCATATTAATTTAAGCAGAGTATATAAATGAGAGCGTACAACGGCTTGAAGAACCTTATGTGGATATGAACTGGTCAGAAGTAAGTTCTGGCTGGAGATGGGTGAAAAGTTTCTGATTATTATAGCAGTAAGGTCCTAAAACATCCTTTCATTAAGAGTTAGAGGGATGGTCTGAGTAGGCTGTTTAGTTTATCAGGCCAATTTTGTGATGTAGCAGCCCCCAATAATGGATGCTGGACTTACTTAAACATGGAGGTTCTTTTCACTTGTATGTTCTGATGAAGCACAACAGAAGAGGTCAAACTGGATGAAGCTTTTCATCTTTACAATCTGCAATGTAGCAGGATGGAGTGTTTCAGGTGCACACACTTCCTGGCTGTGTTACAGTCTTCCATTAATTTTTATTCAGGACAATATCCCTTTTTGTAGGGTTTCCTTCCAGCCTGTTCTGAAGACTAGACAGTGCACTCAAGATCCTGCAGTCTGAGACTCAACATTACTAAAATGCAGACAAATTATTGCAATGGTTCTGAGATTTTTTAAAACTGAAATGTAGTAAAAATACACCATCAGAAAGTATTATTGCAAATATCATGTCTATCAAAAGACTTGAACAAAGGTAAATAACTGTAAATTTCTATGTGCACCTGAATAATAGAAAGCTCTAATATCAAATAGCAAGGTTGGCATGCAAATAAACATTTTGACATGAATTCTAGTTTTTGGTTTTGATACAGCTGAAATATCTACGGAAACATCACTTTTTCTCTATTTTGACATTCCTATTTAAACTCCAGCTTGAAATCAAACTCAGAGATTACTGTAAATTATATCAGTTAACTATGTATTTTCCCCCATCATTTAAGCAGTTGGTCCAAATTTAAGCAAGTGCTTAATCTAATTAAATTAAATTTCCTTGTCATTTTCAAAAAAAAAGTTCTCTCAAAACAAAATCTGTCTCTTTCTGTCTGTGACACACGTTAAAATCTGCATCTTCTGTAAGACTTCAATGCTCCTTCTGCTACCTGGAGGTCTAGTTTAACACCACTGGCTTTTCAAATGTCACGCTCAAAATATGCTTTAACTTTCTAATGATGAGAGAATACTGTTGGAGCTAAGCCATCAGTGTAGTAATAACCATCGGTTTGACTTAGCCAATTAACGCACTTCTATGTTCAGCACCTCCACCCCCAAGAATATGGTGATCATTTATATTAGCCTGTGCCTCACATATGAGGCTGTCAGAATTTATTTCCCATATTTCAAGTCTATAAATTGTTTGAAAATTACTATACCACTAGAATCATCCTTAGAACTGAAATGATTTCACTGAAGTGTAGTCACAATAGGAAAATACCATTTTGTGGTTTCAGAAGCTCAAGAAGATGCTTGTTTTAACCTTTTGAGTGGCCAGGGGGCTGTCTAAAGACCTTGAGCAAGATACGTAGCTTAATGGGTAGATTAGGCAAAAACAGCTAATCATGAGGATATGACATTATCCTTGTAAAAAACTATGAAGATCATATCTCAAACAGAAAATGCTTAAAATCTGTTTTCGACAGATTTAGAAAACCCACAGTTTGAGTGGATTTCTCGTTCATCTTACAAAATCTCAGCTTTAAATATAATGAAGCTAATGACCTTTGTGATGTCCTTATAGTCTCCAAAATGCAAATCTTCAAACAGGTGCTGAAAGAATAGTAAGTGAGAACTTTGCCTTCTTTTTCTCAGCACTGGTTTTAAAGCCCAGGTATGTAATTTAAACATTTAATTTACAACCACAATGTTAACAGACCCATCCTTCTGCATGTTACAGGTAGCAGACTTGTTCTGCTGTTCCTTAGAGGTTAAAAAAGTTCGCACAAAACCAAAGTTGAATCTTTTCACTATTCAAAAACAGATATAAAGGCTAGAGAGTGTACAGACATAGTTTATTGTGTCAGAAAATCCCTTAGGTTTTAACGTGTCACAACAACACTATGAGGACAGTATGAAGGTACTTTTATTTCATTTTGAAGTGGATACTTAGATCCATAAAGGTGTCAAGCTGGTGTATTCCAGCTGAAACTGGTTACCTCTAAGAGCCTGAATGTATTTGAACGCTTGAGTGGAAAGAGTTGTGTACCAGAAGCCTGCAGAAGAATACAGGTGCTCCACCTGTGTCTCTCAGGAGACACCTCACACTCAATTGATTTCTCTTTTACTTCTGCTAGTAGTAGTAGAAAATTGTGCTTAGTACGGTCAGTTTTCAAAATGCTTGCTTGACTAAAATTAATTAGATATCACAGCAGCCTCAGAATAAGTTACTGTTCTCTGTTTATTAGCTAGTAAACTGAAAGGAGGGACTGAAATTACTTTGCCAAAGCCACACATCAAGTCAAGATTAGAACTTGTATTTCCACATTCTCAATTTTTTGCTGTAACAGTCTGATTATACTGCAGGTAGTTTATCACCTTGCTAGTGCAGTATTGCTCCCCTAGGTCTCCTTCTTCCTAATAGTGGTTAACTTTCAGACCATGTTAAATGCTCACTGGAAGTGTGGATGAGGGGGATTGGCCAAAACTGCTACTCTGACTTTTTTTACAGAATTTTTAAAGCTAACATAAATTTTTTATTCTGTGGACGCCTAGAGCTAGGCACCATTTTACACCCAAATTAAGGTAGACCTGAATTCTTGAGAGTTAAGTACCATAATGCGTAATTAAATCAACAGAGGAATTGTTGGTGAGCATCCCTGAAAACCAAGACACTTTTATTTAGCTGTCTGAAGGTAGGCAGTTAAATCTAAAACTCATGACCTGACTTTTAAGTGATAAGACTCATTATCAAGTGAGAAAATAGTTTTCTACACAGAACGTTTCAGAGTAGTGCTGGGAGAATTTCTTTTTTTAAAGAAGAAAAGACAGATTTCCAATATGTCAAGTCATGTTCTTAAATCTAGTGAACTAAGAATAAATGTTTTTTTCTTAGATGAATTTAGTTTGTCCCTAGACTTGTTAGGCAATACAGGATGCCTGTTCTTATGAGAACAAGGAATGTATCTGAGAATAATTCTTCTGGACACAATGAGGCCATTTGTTAACACTTTCCCCAGAAAACTGCTGTAACCTTTATCAGTTATGGGGATTGGCTTTCACTGTATTGGGCTGACCCACTCCTAGTACAGCAGTTCAGTAGAAAGGAAGCAAACACATGAAGGTGATGGAAGTTCAAATACACGATTATAGCTCCTATGTGTTAACGAAGAAGAAAGATAATGCTAAATGAAAAAACAAGGATTATTTGGGGCCAAATGGAAGGTTTCTGCCCTGTATCTGCTTAGGAAAGCTGAGAACTAGCAACTCTAAGCTTTAATGCAGAAGCAGTGTTAGAATATCATACGTGGGCCCTCATCTGTGATGGGCTGACAAGGAAAGAATAAGCACTCTTGAAGTCATTAAAGAAAATCCTAATAAAGTTCTCACACACCTTTGGTCTGTGGGATGACAGCACTAAATGTCATGCCTTTGCCTCCTGCCATCAGGATGTCCTGACCTCACAGATTGCCCTTCACAAAACATCAGATTAAGGATGTGCTTTTTACTTGTGTTCCAGTTTTTTTCAAGAGGCAGTTATGAGAAAAGGAGATTTTTATATGTGTTTATCTGTCCCAACCAGCCCTGGCACTATTGCTGGAAAAAAAAAA